>LOJH01007721.1:0-27266 GCA_001685095.1 Ellobius talpinus
GGAGGCAGAGGCAGGTGGATCCCTGTAAGTTTGAGGCCAGCCTGGTCTACAGAGCGAGTTCCAGACAGCTGGGGCTACACAGAGAAACCCTGTCTCAACATCCGCCCCCCACCAACCAAAAAAGACCACAGATTCCTGCCCAGCTGAGGAAATGAAGGAGGGACAAAGATAAATGATTAAACAAGAGTCTTTTGAGTCAGGGTCCCGTTACCCAGACTGTCCTTGGAAGACTTTGAACTCCTGATCCTTCAGTGGACACCTGCTGGGATAGTGGATGTGCCTCTGTGCCTGGCTACTTTTTTTTATTGTTTCTTCTCTCCAGGACAGTGACAGTGTTGGCCAGTTGTGTTAGGTACGCTAGGCACTGCAACAGAATAACTGACAAAGCTGTGGAAAGGAGCAGTTTGTTTCGGTTCACAGTCATGGATGCAGTTCGTCGTAACGGGAGGACATGATGGGAGCTTGAGACATTTGCTCACAGTGCATCCATAGGAGAGAAGAGAGCCAGAGGAATGTTGGGATTCAGCTTCTTTCTCCCTTTTTACTCAGCCCAGGACTCCAGCGCATGGAATATTACTGCCCATGTTTGAGGTGTCTTCCCACCTCATCTAACCTTATCTAGGAGCTTCCTCACAGATTTGTCCAGAGATTTGTTTCCATGGTGATTCTGAATACTGTCAAATTGGCCATTGGTATTCGGTCACTCCAGGTGTGGTGGTACATATCTGTAACCCCAGCATTCAGGAGCCTGAGGTAGGAGGATCTCACCTTTGGAGCCAGCCTGAGCTACATTGTTAAAAAGGAAACATGAAAAAATAATAAAAGGACCTCTATGTAGGGAGTAGTCTGACCATCAGAAGCCCCTTTCAGTGGGCTGAGTGTGATTTGGGGGCTTAGGGGTATACCAGTGTCCTTGTGCTCGAACACTGCCATCTTCAGAACTGCCCACAAGGAAGGCACCTCTTTAGAGCTGTGCTGTCAGCCTTGTGACTTGGCATTGTGAGCATCTGTCTACCTTTCTGGAAAGCGAGGGTCTGGCTTGTCAATACTGCCTGATGCTTCTCAGAGGGGTACAAGTGCAGGCTTCTTTCTCTGTGTTAGCATCTCAGCCCCGAGCAGACCTTCATTGGCTGCAGCTGGCTCCGAATGTCTGTTTCATCCTAATTCTGTGAGACAGATTTTCCTAGAATCCTCCATCAAAGCAGGGCCTAAATGCCTCTTGGTCTGATTTTGTGAGCATTTGACAGAAGGTGCGTGGGCTTGTCAAAGACAAAGACAAGGTTGGACAGACACAACCAGCCCTGAATATGTAGTGTGGTTGAAATAGTTAATACAGTGTTCTTGAGGACAGCAGAGTTAAATTTGTCCTTTAGTGTCAGATACCAGAGGATGAAGGCCGGGGGCGTGGTCTAGAAGTACAGCCCTACAGCACCACAGTGGAACTCCCTACTGAGGCTGGAGCTGTGTTCAACCTTAGAGCCTGCCTAGAATCCCAGTGAGGGACTGGAGATGTGGCTCAGTGGCAGAGCACTTATCTACCATGTGGGAAGCCCTGGGTGGGAAGCCCCGGGTTCTAATCCCAGCACCACCCGGTGAGGACATGTCAGGATAGAAATCCCACTGTTGGAAAAACGTGTCTAAAATCCCAGGAGGAAGCTGATTCCAGTGGGTCGTAGAAGGAAAGAACAGATAACCTCAGATTGAGGCTGACCCAGTGTTTTTCTTGAGGCTTTGACAGCAAACGGAAGCTGACAGGAAGCCACTTCAAATTGCCTGAGTTGCCGAGATGTGACTCAGGCATTTCTGGCTCAGTCACAGGACTGTGAGGAAATAGGAGTGGCCTGCTCAGGGTTCAGGACCTCATGCTGTGCCCCATATCAGCTCTACCTACCTGCCAGGTCTCCATGCTGGAAAAAGGCCAGCCAAGCACCCCAAGACCAGCCCAGGTCCAGTGTCTCCCCAGGACTGAGAACTGAGGAAGACTTTCCTTAGGATTGCGGCTTATTGCAGAGTGAGGATGGAGACTAAGGCACGGAGGGCGGGGTGCAGGAGATGCCAGGGCTGCGTTTCCAGTTGGCCTCTCCCTTGGGGTCACCTGAACAGCATTTCATTCTCTTAGCAATGATGGATGACTTCCTGTGTAATGCAGAGATGGTTCTCTATTTTACAATGATATGAAAAGTCAGCATTTTAGTATCTCATAGGTTTTTAGGGAGGTGATTTTGTCCAACAGACCATGGAAGTGTTTTGAGCCTATCTCATGACATCAAGATATTATAGTATTTGCTGGGTTGACTCTCTCTCTCTCTCTCTCTCTCTCTCTCTCTCTCTCTTTCTGTGTGTGTATATACACATGAGAAAACAACCTCAAGAATTGTTCCTCAGAAAGCCAACTACCTGATTTTGAAATATGGCCTCTCATTAGCCTGGAGCTCAACAATTAGGGCAGGCAACCTGGTCAGCAAGCCCCAGGAGTCTTCTTGCCTTTTATCTCCCCAGCACAGGGATTACCACCATACATGGCTTTCGAAGTTTTATTTTTATTTGTGTATGAGTGGATGTATGCTAAAGCACCCATGTAGAGGTCAGAGGACAGCTTTCAGGAGTCCATTCTCTTCCACCACCCAGCCTTTGCGGTAAAGTAGCTATCTATTGGGGTCTTCACCCATCCCTTGTATTTGTGGAGTTGTATGGGGGGTCTCTGCAAACAGCATGACCAGCGGAGTGTCGATCCAGGGAAGGCAAGAGGGAAATATGATTCAATGCCACTCAGTAGCCGGTGTTGGTTCAAACTTCAGGCAGCTTATTCTAAGCAGAATGCAATTTGAAAGAAAGTTTCATGGTGATAATTAACTCAATCCATGTGCTCAACAAAGCTTAAGACACGATTATATTCAAACTTTTGTAAACTACAAGTGATGTCTTCCATAAAGATAGGTTCTTTAGATTTAAACTAAGGGAGCAGGCTCAAGGTAAACAATGCTCATGATAAGGGTCTCCAGAAGGATAATACTGTAGATCGATCTGGGGGAGCCCGTGTGCCCTGTCCATACACATAGCACAGAGGTCCCCAGGTCATTACATCCGTTCACAGCCTTCTGGGCAAAAACCAGGTTATATATCTTTCCCTTTGAAGAGACAACTGTGTGTGTTTAGCCTTACTGGTTTCCTTGGTGCTAAACTGTGAGCACAAGGACCTCCATGTTTCCTACAGGGTTGGAGATGCTCAGGGACACTGTGACCCCATGACTTCCATTCTCGTTGTTGTCTAAGGGGCTCATCCTACCCTGGGCGGAGCTGACTCCATCAAGGTAGTTTGCGGTGTTGGCTCTTTCCTAGGCTGTAGCTGCTGGACTGAAACCTTGCTGAGTCAGCCCATGCAGCCCTCACGCTGAAGTGTTCAGATGGGCACTTCTGCCAGCCCCAGAGCCACTCTACCCCTCCTCACTGACACCTGCCATTTCTCTCTCCTGACAGTTCTGTAACTGATATGGGGGACTCTCACAAAGACACCAGTGCCACCATGACTGAGGCAGTGGCTGAAGAAGTGTCTCTATTCAGCACGACGGACATGGTTCTATTTTCTCTCATTGTGGGGGTCCTGACCTACTGGTTCATCTTTAGAAAGAAGAAAGAAGAGGTGCCAGAGTTCAGCAAGATCCAAACAACGTGAGTGGTGTCCCTCAGAGTCCCCTTGGTCACTCCGTTTGCTGGGCATCCTTGGCACTTTGTCCTTCTTGGCTGTTCCCTATTTGGGGTTTGAATTTGGGGTGTGACCCTACGGGTAGATGATGCTTTAAGTCTTCTTTAGTGATAAGACCCACATCACACACATGCATGTGGAAAAGCAAAGCAGAACTGGATTCGGTCTTCTCCATCAGTGATTTCCTGAGCCAATGTCTCCTGATGTCTTTGCCCACTGTTTCCCGAGCCCTTCCAATGTGTGTGATTGTAACTGAAGTAGACTCCTGACTTCACTGAGTTTATAGTCTCTTGCTGGGCCAACCTGCAGAGACGTTGAACCTTTCCCTCTCTGTTTCCTGGTCTGTTTAGTGGCCCAGAGTGCCACTCTCCTGGGCTCTTTGAGCACTTGATGAGGTCATGTCGTGAACTTACTCAAGGGCCTGAGTTCTCCTTGCTGCTGCATGTATTAGTGATGGAGTGTAAGTGTAGTTTGAGCCAGGCATCCTAAGGACCACTGAGATGGCATGAGAAAATCTGAGGCCTGCAGTCCAAGCAATCAAGTAGAGGCAGGGGGGTTAGGAGTTCAAGGTCATGCTAAGCTTTGTGCAAGCCTAAGCTATCTGAGTCTATACCCCCCCCAAAAAAAACAAACCAAATATAGAAGAAAAAAAGGTAGACTATTAAAAGTGTGAGACGTACTTTGTAGAAAGGAGTTTACTCAATGCCTTAATACACATTGTTTGACTGGGTGTTCACCTTCTGCCCCTTCTCTGCTCGTCCTAGGCAGTGTCAGGCCCAGGGCCTGATGACTGAAAACTAGCAGAGCTAGGCTAAGGGACACATCCTAAGACTTGCCTCTGCAAGGGAGCTTGAATCCTATCCTGCAGGTTGGGTTACACTGGAGGCTAGGGACACAGGAAGGGCAACTGAGTTGGAATCCAGCTAGTCAGGATGCATTGTGGGTGGAGGCCGGACGGTGCTCGTGGTGAAAGTGTGTCCTACTGAAGAGGAAGTGATCACTGGCCTGGCCCGTGTCCCACTATCTGCTGTGAACAAGCTGTGGGACCTGGAGCTGCCTCCCTGCTTCATCGTCACCTGCTTATTGTCACCATCACTGGGCCAGGCAGTAAGATATCTGAACGTGATGGCCAAGCCTCAAAGCCCAGGCCTGTAGCAACCAGTCAGGAGATGAAGGCAAGAGAGTCACCTCATCTACAGAGTAAGCTGAAGGCTTCTTACCTGTACAACTTAGCAGAGACCTTGCCTCAAAAACAAAAAATAGGGCCAGGAAAACAGCTCATTGGGTAAAAGCGCTTGCTTGCAAGGAAGGCTGGCAACCTGAGATCTGTTCCTAGGACCCACATGGTAGAAGGATAGAACTGGCTCTGTCGCTGTCCTCTGACTGCCACAAGTACATTTTGCTCATGCACCATGTACTCGTGTGCTCTCTCTCTCTCTCTCTCTCTCTTTCTCTCTCTCACACACATACACACACACACACACACACACTAGAAATAAATGTAATTTTAAAATAAAAAGTCAAAAGCCTGGAGCACATCTATAGTCCCGGCACTTGGGAGATGGGTGCAGAAGGATCAGAAGTTGAGGGTTACTCTCAGCCATACAACAAGATTGAGGCCAGCCTGGGCTACATGAGATCATGTCTCAAACAAAAGCAAAGAACAGCTGAGAGGTGAGGGTGATGGATGGAACTTTGTAGAAGCAGGTTCTAAAATACCCTAGGGTGCCTCGTCTAAGCAGGCCCCTGTGCTGCGGCCCTGATCTAGGCCGGGTGGCACCCTTAGCTGTCCTCCCAGCCTGGTGGCTGGGCAACTTTGGGGTGAGACTGGGAAACATATTCCTGAAGGACAGGAAAGGGTTTCCCTCAGCATAAGAATTCAGGACCCTGTCCTTAGGGTAGAGCCACACCTAGGCTGCTGGGACTAAGGGAGGAACTGGCGAACTGGAATCCAGTCTCTCCAGCCTGGGCTGGTCCTGGGTACCTTCTTGGGGTGGGAGCACTGTTTGTGATGAAAATGTGCCCACCTGGACACATAAAGGAACCAGTAGCCTGGCCCCACCCTCCAAGCTGGCCTTGTTCCACAGTCTGTAAAATGGAGGTCCTGCTGCTCCCCAAGAAAGAATATGAGATGCAGAATGTTTTTCAGGGGATAGCTTCAGCTACAGAGCAAGGTCAAGGCCAACCTAGGCAACTTCAGCAAGACCCTGGCTCAAAAACCAAAAGTTGCCAGCCTTGATGGATGGTGCATACCTGTAATCCCAGCACTTGAGAGATGGAGGTAGGAAGAACAAGAGTTCACCGTCTCTAGGCAAGGTGGTATATGCCTTTAATCCCAGCATTTAGGAAGTAGAGACTTATATGATTGGCTGGTTTTTGGTCAGAGTTTTTGGTTTTTTTGAGACAGGGTCTTACAATGTAACCCATACTGGCCTCAAACTCACAGTGATCCTCTCTGTCTCTGAACATTTCTGGGATCAAAGGCATGTGTCCCCTGGTCTTTCATGCTTTGCTTACTTATTTATTTTAGGTTTTTCAATACAGGGTTTAGCTGTCCTGTAACTCCATAGACCAGGCTGGCCTCGAACTCATAGAGATTCGCCTGCCTCTGCCTTCCAAGTATTGGAATAAAGGCTCCCTACTCCCCCCCCAGCATATCATTATATTCTTAACATGGCTTCTGGTGACTTCTAGAAATGATGTCATAAAGTCTTTGAAGGTCTTAAATAGGGGGTTGCGTGCCATGCTATGGAGCATCAAACCATTGAGCTTAGGTTATGCATGAATTTGTGTGTGTGTGTGCAGAGAACAGTGTGCAGGAGTCAGTTCTCTCCGTCATGGGGGTCCTAGGGCCATTAGGCTCATCAGCAGGCGCTTTTACTCACTGAGTCATCTCTGATCTTATCTTTTGAGGGCAAGTCTCACGTAGCCAGGCCAACCTCTGACTTGCTGTGTTGGATTCTGGTCCTTCTGCCTCCACCCACCCTGTGCTGGTATTATGGTTGTGCCCTACCTCCCCTGATTTATGTGATGCTCAGCCCCGAAAGGGTGGCGGGCAGCTTTGTGCAGATACAGCAAATGCTCTCTCAGACTGAATTGCATCCCTAGCCCCAAGGGTGTGGATATTTACACAAGCCAAAATAACAAGCCAGCTACAATCTGGCCAGAAAGCACTCCAAACGCAGAGAGGTATACAAGTCAGGAGGTGCCCCTGGGTACCCAGGTGACTTTCCCTGGGAGTTTAAACCTCTGCGGCCCTCCCACAGATCTAAATGTAGCTAGCTCTCTGAATCTCTGAACACTGTCCCAGGTGCCACTGACCATGTGTGCCCAATAAAGACACCAGAGCCTGGAAATACCTACTTGCTACTTGGGCCAGGTCAGCATCACTGGCAGAAAGTTTCCCCTCCTGGAGGTGAGAGAGGGTGCACTGCCCTGAATTTTCACTTGAACTCTTTTCTTGGGCAGAATTCCTGCTGCGAGAGCTACCTACCACAGAATGGAGCATGTAGCATATTCCAGACCTGTCTGGTACAAAGAGAAGGTGGAGGTGGTGGATGCTTGGTGGAGTCTTGGCTCATAGTCATAAACATCTGTGCGAAAGCACCAGAACAGAACAGCTATAGCCCTGTACATAGATTCTCTGGGGTACACTGCCCTGGGGTCAAAGGTGTACATAGTTAGGGAAACCAAGATGGAGGGATTGGTTTTGACTTGGGATGAGAAAAGGGTTCTAGAAAGGGCTGCAGCATGAATCTAGCTCCAGAGGCAGAGCAGGATTTGGGCAGCAGTGATGGTGTCTATAGGTGGAGGTGTTGGGGTGGTTTGGGGAGCGGCAGGGGAGTGTGGGAAGTATAGTTAGAAGGGCAGGTTGGGACCGGATACCAGAGGGTTATGGGAGTGGCAAAATGACCAACCCTGGTTTCACAATGGCTGCATCCAGGTAATAGGGAAGGCAGAGGGAGGGCAAGGGCAGGAAGGAGGCAGGAGAAACCATTTCAGGATGTGGTCCCCTGGGAGGTGATACTGTCCCAGGAGAGGGCCCCTGAGGGGAACATAATGAAAGTTGGTGATTGGGTTCTCGGTGCCTAGAATAGATAGGAGGGTGTTGGCTGTGACATGCAGGCTGGAGCAGGATTGAGGAGAGTGAGAGGAAGAGTTTGGGGTCCCCCTGGAACATTGGGCAGGGCTTGTTAGGACTATGGATTGAGGGAAAGCCAGAGTTCAGACTGACATCTTCAAAAGCAATAGGGGTGAGCATGGCTGGAGAGAAAAGAATAGGGACGAAGGGAAAGGGTAAAAGTCAATTAGAAGTTAGGCCAAGCATGGTGGCACATACCCGGAATCCCAGATGGCTCAGAGGGTTAAAGTGTCTGATGTGCAATCATGGGACCCCGAGATAGGGTCCCCAGGACCCATGTAATGAAAGTCAGGCATGGCTACGCATCACGCTAATCCTAGCACTGATGCCTAGAGCTCGGAGGACAGCTCCCAGCAACCAGCGCTCTCCCTTTACCATGTGCATCCCAGGGACTGAACTCCAGTTCAGGCCTGGGTGGCAGGCAAGCACTTTACCCACTGTTGTCTCCCTGGACTCTGCTTTTAGACTTCATCAGGACATTTGTTCTCATCCTTGACTGGTTGATCAGAGCTTTGCCATTAGATTTTTAGGTTGGACTTTTTTAAATTCAGTATCTTAAAAGTCATTTATTGCAATTGATAATACATTATATTCTTTTCTCTTTGTGGAGAGGAGTCGGGTATATTCGGTTATAATTTGCATATAATAAAATCCTCCTTGTTTTTCTTCCAGTGCTAGTGATGGAACCCAGATTCTTGTGCATACTCAGAAAGTGCTCTACCATTGAGTCACACCCTGTTCTAAAACCCTCTCTTAACTATACACATGGGTCCCAGGGATTGAACTCAGGTCATCAGGCTTGACAGCAAGTGCCTTTACCCACTGAGTCATCTGGCCAGCCCCATGTTTGAGTCTTGACACATGTACAGTTATGCAATCAGTATCACAGTCATCCATGTCCGGTCAGCCCAAAATGCCCCACTTCCAGCCTCATAGCTGTAGGTAGAACTCTAGTGCTGCTTATTTAAGAATGGCAACTTTTCCTAAACACAGTATCCATTCCAGCAGTTCTTGGCTTCCTGTCCCTCCCTTGCAACACTTATGTGAAAGAAACTCCAGTCTGTTGTTTCATAGTTTCCTACGATCTGGATTTGGCCGATTGTTCCCTCTTGGGGCTTGTTTAGGAAAGCCGCAAAGACTCTCCCTCAAGTGACCTTTATTTCCTTTATTTTGGGATTGCCCGCCTTTGAAATCGCAGCACTGCCCAGAGTCAAGGCTGCAGGCAGCTCTTACGTCTGTCTTTATCTTGGCACGTCAGCAGATGGAGGAGCATAAGGGGGTTCTTTCCACTTCCAGTCAGGGCCACCCTTTCTGTA
The DNA here is from genome assembly GCA_001685095.1 of Ellobius talpinus. Taxonomy (NCBI): domain Eukaryota; kingdom Metazoa; phylum Chordata; class Mammalia; order Rodentia; family Cricetidae; genus Ellobius; species Ellobius talpinus. Next base: position 9,161 of record LOJH01007721.1, read on the forward strand.
CAGATGTCCTTGCACCAGTGAGCACAAAACTAGAAACACAGATGTGTTCCTCAGAGAGAAAGGCGTGGCTGCGGGGGGGGGGCGCTACTGTCTGCTCTTGCAGAGAACCTGAGTTCGTTTCCCAGCACCCACTCAGTGGCTTACAGTCCCAGGGGACTTGATGCCTTATTCTGACCTTGGAGGACACCAGGCACACACATGGTACACAGATATATGCAGGTAAAACACTCATACATATAAAACACTAAAATACATCCAAAAACTTATTTTAAGAGTGAGAGAAAGACATTTAGGAGGGAGCTACCATGTGAAGGGTAGGCAGGGCACCATGTGTGACCCAGAAGTGGTTTGAAGAGGTCTGTCTGCAAGCATAGGATCAGGACCTCTGCTGCCACCTGTTGAGGTCACCTGCATTTTTCTACTCTCCAATCAAGCGATTCTGCCCTTCCTGTTTACCCTCCAGATACAGCCTGTCTCAGAATAACTGTAAGAAAAACACTTTGACCTACTAAGTCATTTATGACTCTCTTACAGTGTTTCATAGTGATGAGACATGTGACCAAAAGGAACTTGGTTTATTTTGCTTATTTAGTTTATTCAGCTCAAGTCCTGAATCCTGAAGTAGCCAGGATTGGTTCAAACTTAGGGAGTCTGACCTTGAATAGTTTATTTTAGGCATATGTTTAAGCACAGCACAATTTGATGAAAACTCTCCTGGTGATACTTAACTCAGTCCTGTATGCACAATAAAGCTTATGACATGACTACATCGAAACTCTTTGTAAAGTACCTGTGACACCTTCCATAAAGGCAGGTTCTTTTGCTGTGTACCAGTGCAGAGGATGATCCTGAACTCCCGTTTGTCCTGTCTCCACCTTCATGTGCTGGAATTACAAGTCTGTGCGTGCCATCCATCCCTGTGCGGTATCTCTGGTGCTGGGGGGGATCGCTGGGCTTCGTGCCCAGGAGTCAGCTACACTGCCCACTGAGCTACATCCCTAGCTTTGGTTTTTGTTTTTTTTGTTTTTGTTTTGTTCTGTTTTGAGACAAACTTACTCTGTAGTCTAGGCTGACCTTAAACTCTGTCCTCATGCTTCAGCCTCCAAAATGCTGCTATCAGAGAGACACAGAGATGTGCACCGCCGCCAGGCCCAGCCCTTTTTCTGTCTTGACCTGAGGCCTCTGTCGGCCCTCCACCTGCCCTTGGCTGTCTCCCAACTCTCTTTGAAGCAGCTCTCCTAGGGGTGGGACCATGAAGAGAACTGTCCACTTTTCTCTAAGCCCTGGCAGTGGAGAGGCTGACCATTCTTCCTGCTGGGACCTGCTGTCCCACTCCTGCTGCCACCGTATCTGACTCTCATCCTCACCCCCCTTTCTGCCTGTTTGCCCTGCAGCTCACAGACATTAGCTGCCAGACAGGCAGGCTCTGCAAGTTCAAAAACAGATTCCCAAGTCCCTCCCAAGCAGCGGGATAACCCAGGAGGAATCAGTTCTGCCACACAGAAAATTTAATTTGAGTTGCCTCAGCTCTCAGAAGTGCTTCTCCTTGTTGCCTGGTACAGGAGCATAAAAAATGCACCCCCTTGAGGCATCTGGGTTCACCCAGTGACTCAGTGCTTCCCCCTCCCCTCCCTTCCCCTCCCCCCACTTCCTCTCCTTTTGCCCACTCTAGTGGCCTGCAGCTGACTTCAGAGGCGCCTGCTCCCAGTGGAGGGGTGGGGGTGGGGGGCTAATTGGAACCTTTCAGGCTCTGCTGTGGAGCCATGTGGTATCTGGGCTCCCGCAACTTGGGCCAGCTGCCACCTGCACAGGGCTCTGGGGTCTATGCCTGGGTACCAAGAGAGGGGTTCCTTAAGGTCTTGTGCTGGCTGTTCCCCGCTGCATGGGGCAGGAAGGGAAAGTATACCTCCCTGTAGTGCCCAGGATGTCCCCAGAGTCTTTCAGGACTCTGGCAGCAGCGATGGCTGGCTTGGTTCTTATTGCTGCAACCTGCACACGTCTGTGTCAGGGCTGGGACAGCTTTGTTCTCCATCCTTTTTTTCTCCTAATGGGAAAGGGGGAGGGTGTGGGGAACGGGGCTCTGATATAAACAGTTACCAAGGAGACTGGGGCGGTGGAAATGTTCTCTCCTTCCCTCAGTCCATACAGAAGGGGAGGTGTTACCCCAGCCGCAGGGGATCATGGGAGGCTACAGTCTCAGTCCCGCTAGAGCTGCCAGATGTTGCAGAGTTCACAAGCTCATGGGGACAGAGGCAGGCAGAGGTGCCGGAGGATTCTGAGAGGACTTCTGGGGTGTCTGGGCCCAAGCCTACTACTCCACCACACTGAGAATGGACAGAGCTGAACTTCCTTGCTGTTGGCTCCCAGCCAGCTGCAACAGAGCTCAGTGTGGGACCCTCCTCTTTCCTTAATCCCTGTTGGGAACAGGGGCATCATGGGATGTGCATACTCATCTCCGCCGGACGAGCCCACCCTGAGGTCAGTTCCAGCCCCAGTGTGGATGTGCGGGTAGCCCGTGGGCAGGCGGCTCATGGCTGCCATCCATTGCCAAAGGGAGAGGCAACTTCCTGGGTTAGGGTCCATCTGACCCCCGGATAGGTGCTACCAGGTCTGCTAACTTGGGCTGGCTGGGAGCTGCTCCCGGGGAAGAAGGGCTGCCCAGGAGGGACATAGTGCAGTTGTTCAGCAAAGGGCCTGACTTCTTGATTTCCCAGAGGCCACTGCCCCTGCTGAATCTGAACGAGTGAGGGGAGCAGATCAGATGGAAAGTTCTCCTGTCCCCCAGGGCCAAAGCGAAGCTAATCAAGGGACAGGCGCTGGGCCTCAAAGTGTGGATTGAGAGATGGCCCAGTAAAGTGCTTGTTACATGATGTGAGGATCTGAGTTTGATCTCCAGAACCTGTGTGAAAAAAACTGGGCATGGAGGCAGGATTGTATTCCCAGTGCCGGGCAGGCAATGGGTGGGCAGATCCCTGGAGCTTGGTGCCCAGTGAGCCAAACCTGCTTGGTGAGCTCCAGGCAAGTGAGAGGCCTTGTCTGAACAAAGCTCCTGCAGAACAAACACCTGAGGCTGACCTCTTGCCACCTCCCCTCCCCCACAAGAAGTGCCAGGTGTCATGGTTGTGTCTCCAGGGTCAAGGAGAGTGTCTCCAGGCAAACCTGTCTGTGGGGGGGGGCTCTCACCTCACAGTAGCCAGAGCCAGCTGGCCTGGAGTTGGCCCCTTTCACCTACAGCAGGAGACTAGCCTCAGGCCCTGTCCTGCTCACCCCCAGCTAGCAGTCCCTAGTTTGTGCCCTTGGGAGCCTGTTGCTCTGTCTCTTGAGAGCCACTTGCTGTCAGAGAATGGAGCCCAGCCTTTCCTGTCTCTCTGGCAGTGGGCATCACACCTTTGGCCCTGTGCCACCTTAGGCTGTTAGGTGTCTAAAATCACAGACTAGCCCAGACAGCTGTTCATGTTCCAAGACCTTTGTTCTCTTGAGTGTCACCAGAGTTCCAGGTGCCTGGCAGGGCTCAGGAATGCTATGGAAGTCAAGTTTGGTTAGTAGCTGAGCCCTTCAGACAGTAGGACCAGGATGTCACGTGCCTATGTGGTGACAGGACCTAGACTTGCAGCCAGCTCTGCCTCTGACGTGGCTTCTCTTCTGCTGTGATTTTCCCGGACTCCAGCTCAGAGGACAGGATAGGCCCTTGGAAGGCAGAGATGGCACGTTCTAGTCCCCACCCTCAGCTCCTGGCACGGTGCCCATTCCCGCCCTGCCTGTCCCAGCTGGAGATGTGACTTCTATGGAAACATCTGTCTTTTGAGAAAAGCCAGGAGCTGGCTTCTCAGCCCAGAAAGGGTCGGGAGTGGGAAATATCCCCAGAGGCCTCTGTCTGCCAGATGCTGGGTGGGAGACCTGGAGCAACCATGTAGGAAAGCCTTGAATTGTGTGCCAAGTGCCAGGCAGACACACAGATACCTCCTAGTTATTAAAGCCAGTCCTCAAGGGAAGCGATTTGAATATGGGGTGGGAAGTGCTCCTTGGATGTATGTGTCCTATTGAGGATGGTGACCTTGATGCTGCAGGGAGGCAGGGAAAGCTTCCTCTGGGGAAGCTCAAATTCTGTGTTGAAGGACAGTAGGGGTTTGTGGGAAGGTGTCAGGGGAAGCCAGGCTAAGTCCAAGGGGCATCAAGTCCGTGTGTCTACTCACAAGGGCATGGTGAGTCAGTGACTTGGCCAGAGAAGCAAGAGCTGGGATTTCTTTCTAGAAGGCCTTCTCTCACACCAGTCTCTACTCAGGGCTTCCTTTTTGTTTGTTTGTTTTCAAGACGGTTTCTCTGTGTAGCCTTGGCTGTCCTGGAACAGGCTGGTCTCGAACTCACCCACCACTTTCCTCTGCCTTCCTAATGCTGGGATCAAAGGCGTGTGCCACCACCGCCTGGCTGTCCTTATTTCCTTTTGTGTGTCTGTATGTGTGTCTGTATGAGGATGGGTGTTCATGTGCATGCACACGCTGCACAGGTGTGTGGATACCAGACGCCACCTCGAGTTCCATAAACACTGCTTTTTAAATCTTATGTATTTGTTTTGTGTAAGTGTATGCAGCTGTGTGCGCGGACAGAGGCTGGTGTACAGGATGCCCAGCTTGTTCTGTGCTGCTGGGTCTAAGTGCTTGTCCTCATGAGTGCAGATCAAGCCTTCTTAATTGTTGAGCTATCTCTACATGCCCCCCGACACTCCCACTTTCTGACATAGAGTTTCCCATTGGCTCACTGTCTCAGGCTGAGGCTGGAGCCTCTTTCGGCTTGTGCTCTGTTTGCCTGAGGTGATGGTAAAGGAAGAAAAGGGACAGAAGATGGAGAGGGGCCAACGCTGGGAAGGGAGCACAGGCAGATGACCAGGCTGGACTCAGAGCTGTCCTCTGTAAGCCCATTGGTGGATCTGAGGCACACAAAGGAGTGATTGGACTGACTAATCCCACTCTTAGCTTCATCACTAGGGGCTAGCCTGTGGAATGTCCCCAAACTGCCTGTCACACCCATCCCGTAAGTTGCATCTGTCCCCCATCAAACTGTCTTGTTTTTCAGGACTTCATCTGTCAAAGAGAGCAGCTTCGTGGAAAAGATGAAGAAAACGGTAAGATTCCTGTTTCTGCTCCTAGTAGAGTCTGGCCGTGGTGGGCACTGAGGGGGCCCAGGAGAGGGCCTGACAGAGGGGCTGAGTGATGTTGGAACCAAGCAGGCCCAAGTGCTAAGGGCATCCTGATCTTATCAGAGCAGTAGGGGCTCTGCTTTTACTTTGTCTGAATAAACTAAAATGTAAGAACCTACCCCCCCTTATTATTATTGAGTCCATTCCCCAGAACCCACATACAAATCCAGACTGGGCAGCATATGCTTCCAGTTCCCAAAGCTCCCTGGTCAACAAACATAGCCTAATCAGTGAGCTCCAGAGCAGTGAGGAGCCTTGTTCAAAACCAAACAGTGAAGGCAGCTGAGGAAGGACACCCAGTGTGAGGTCCCTGCTGACACACACACGCGTGTGCACACACACAGTTGGTACATTAGAAGCCAGTATGGTGATGTACAACTGTAATCCCAGCAGTAAGAAAAGTGAAGCAGGAAAAGCAAAAGTTGAGGCTGACTTGGGCCACCATAGTAACACCCTGTCTAAAAATTTAAAAGAGGCCCAGAGATGGCTCAGTGGTAAGAGTGCCCACTGCTCTTGCATAGGACCGGGTTCAATACCCAGCACCCACGTGGTGACACACAACCATCTGTAACTCCAGTTCTAGATCAGAACCTCTGACCTCCAGTGGCTCCTGAATACACATGATGCACACATGCATACACATAAAATACAAATAAGCTGGGCGTGGTGGCGTATGACTTTAATCCCAGCAGTCAAAAGGCAGAGGCAGGCAGATCTCTGTGAGTTTGAGGCCAGCCTGGGCTACAGGGTGGGTTCCAGGCTCTAAAGCTACAGACAGAAACCCTGTCTCGGAAAAGAGAGAGAGAGAGAATATATTTTTTAAAATTGAAAGTATAAAGGATAGATGTAGCTCCTGTGTAAATGCATATTTTAAGATCTATTTTACATATGCGTATATGCATATATATGCTCATATATACTCATATGTATATACATACTCATATACTCGTGTGTGTGTATGGTTTTGTTTCTTGAGACAGGGTTTCTCTGTGTAGCCCTGGCTGTCCTGGAATTCGCTCTGTAGTCCAGAACTCAGATCCGTCTGCCTCTGCTTCCTGAGTGCTGGGATTAAAGGCGTGTGCTGCCATCACCTGTCTTATTTTTATTATTTTTTGTGGGGGGGTTGTACACAAGAGTGCAGGTGTGCACTGAGGCCAGAGATAGTTGGAGCTGGAGCTACAGGGTGTTGTGGACCACTTGATGTGGGTGCAGGGAACCGCCTTTGGGTACCCTGCAAGAGCAGCAAGTGCTCGTAACTACTGAGTGAGCCATCTTTCTAGCCTCTGCCTCACCGTGTTGTACAAGAAACTTGACGCCTGCAGATTTTGGTATCCTGTGTATGGAAGGAAGATTATGGACCCCCACAAATGCCAAAGGACCACATCCACTGTGTGTTATGTTTATTGATATATACATACGTAAAGCAAGATGGAGATCTGCTAATCCATATTTTCCTAGTCCCCTTCCCTTTTTATACTCAATATTAGTTGTGGTTTTTCTAGTGTCTGAGGATGGTCTTGTGATGCGTGTGACATTACTTTGATAACTCCAGCTGGAGTCCTTTGGGTGATGTCTGTCCTCTTCCATCATCACATCTGTGACAGCCAGACATCAGCCCAAGAGAGTCAGTGAAGAACGGAGGTCAGGACAGAGAGGACTTACGAGGGCTCCACTTGCCAGGCCTGCCCTGTGTCTCTGCTCTGCCTTGGGCACTTACTCCCCCATGTGTCTGCCTGCTCCCTTAGGGAAGGAACATTATCGTATTCTATGGCTCCCAGACGGGAACCGCTGAGGAGTTTGCTAACCGACTGTCCAAGGATGCCCACCGCTACGGGATGCGGGGCATGTCCGCAGACCCTGAAGAGTATGACTTGGTGAGTATGCCCCACCCTGATGCCCAAGTGTGAGGGACCCCAGGCTGCCTCTTCCTGTTTATGGAAGGTATTGGGTGGGGTCATCTCAAAGAGCTCTAAGCCTGCTGTATGTTGAGACTCTTAATAACTTATGCATTACAGCTGAGGGAAGAGTAGGGATAGAACCAGGGAGGGGTCAAGAGAGGCTGAGAATTTGGTCAGAGGCCATAGTTAGGGGCAGTGGCGTCCTTCCTTATCCATAAGCCATCCTGCCAATATCGTTCCTCTTAAGCCAGCATAGGATATGACACATCCCAGCCATGTTCTTAACAGCTAGGGACAGGAGCATTTTGCCCCTGACTGCCAATTCACCACACTTACTCTCCTGGTACTGCCTGCCTCCATTCCCTTACATGGCATGGCTCTGTATAGTGCACAAAACAGCCACGGTAGACGGGAGGAGCGGGTGGCCCAGGAGTTGCCTCTTTGACTCCCATATTCATCAATAGCAACCCCNGCCCTGCAAACTGAAAAGACATCCCTGTGAGTATTCTCTCAGAGCCTCCCTCTCCCTCAGTGCCCACTCCTTCTCCTCCACCCACTCCACTCTCCTGCCACAAAGGTCTTCCATCTCCTTTTAAATATATTTGAGATGCATGGGAGACTGCCTGGACCAAGGCTTTCCACTTGCCACCACCTGTAGGCTCAGACCACAGTGGTGACACCCCTGTCTTTCTAGGCCGACCTGAGCAGCTTGCCTGAGATCGACAAGTCCCTGGTAGTCTTCTGCATGGCCACGTATGGTGAGGGTGACCCCACTGACAACGCCCAGGACTTCTATGACTGGCTGCAAGAAACTGACGTGGACCTCACTGGGGTCAAGTTTGCTGTGAGTCTCCACAGAATCCTTTGGGCACACACTGGCCTGTGGCACCTCCCCAGAACCCTAGGATCCTCCTGTGCAAGCTGCCCCATCTGTTCCTTCACTGTTTTACAGGCCAGGGGCTTTCCAGCAGAGAGCCTTATCCTTCCTTTAGTGTAGCTTCACCCTTCCAGAGCGTCTCCCATGCTGCCAGCTGACCGCACAGGACATTGGCTACTGGATGAGGGCCAGAACAATATAATTTGGCCAAGCAGGGAGGACTGGAGCCTCCAGCTAAGCTGTTCACTTGGATTTGAGGTGTAAAGGCTAGCCATAAAAGGAGCCATTTGTTGACTGCATGCCACCTAAATAAAGTAATCGGGTGTTCTTCTCAGTGCCCATAGTGCTGAGGCTCCCAGTGCAGGGTTCAATGCACCCCACAGTCATCAGATCCCACTGGGCAGGCTGAAGTCCTGGCCTCAGAACCTCCCTGCTGTCCCCACAGGTGTTTGGCCTCGGGAACAAGACCTATGAGCATTTCAATGCCATGGGCAAGTACGTGGACCAGCGACTGGAGCAACTTGGCGCCCAGCGCATCTTTGAGTTGGGCCTTGGTGATGATGATGGGAAGTAAGTGCCACACCCTAGTTGCATGGGTTGCAGCCTGGGTGTGGGCCACCCTTCTTCCCCTAGCAGGGTTGGGAGCCACAAGGGTGAGGAGCCGGTGTCTAGCCAGTGTCTAGCCCAGCTAAGCCTCTCCTTTCTCCAGCTTGGAAGAGGATTTCATCACATGGAGGGAGCAGTTCTGGCCAGCTGTGTGCGAGTTTTTCGGGGTAGAAGCCACTGGGGAGGAGTCAAGGTAAGTGGAAGGCCGGCTGGAGCCTGGGGTGGGTGGCCCTGGGGATGGAGTGAGGAGGGATGTCAAGAGCTCAGGCATAGGATCTGGGAGGTCCTTGTTCCAGGTAAGGGGGCTCCCTGAAGGTGAGGGGGTGAGGTGGGGTCTCCCTTCCTGTCCCGTGGCATCGCCAGGACACTGACTTCCTTTCCAGCTGTGTATCCTGGCCTGTTGATCCTCTCAGGCTCTCAGGGTCAGCTTCAGCCCTTCCCTTGTCTTTTGCTTCTCTGCTGTGACTGCTACAGGGTCAGCTGTGTCCTGCTGTCATGTCTTCCACTCATGACCACTGTATAGTTCAACCCTTTCTTGCTATGACTGGCCCTGCAACCCCCTTCCTCCCAGCCCTGACCCCAGCCTTGATTTTCCCCTCCCAGCATTCGCCAGTATGAGCTCGTGGTCCATGAAAATGTTGACACTGCCAAGGTTTACACGGGTGAGATGGGCCGTCTGAAGAGCTATGAGAACCAGAAACCGTAAGTAGAGGAAGGAAAGTGCGGCTGACAGTCCTGGGGCCCCTCGTGTACCCACATCCCAAGCAGATGTGTGTCCCTCCAGTCATTATTTGAGTGAGCACAGTGGGGTACTGCACCTTCATGTGCACTATATGAAAGTTGCCCGAGGGGCAGGCACTGCTCCCCACTGAGGCCTCGGGAGCCAGCTCTGGCAGGTCAAACTTGGGCGAAAAGCCCCCTTCCTTTCCTTAGAATCCACAACTATCTGGGCATGGCAGGTCAGCTGACAGAGTGCTCACCTAACGTGTGAGGCCCTGGTTCCATCCCCAGCCTTCCACAAACTGAGCATGGGGGGTACACATTCTCAAGCTCAGCACACAGGAGTGGAGGAGGGAGGATCCAAAGCCCAGTTATCCTCACCTGCGTAGCGGGTTCCTAGGCAAGCCTGGGCTACAGGAAACCTTGTCCCAAAAAAAGTCCAAATCATATTGCTCACTTTGACCCTACGTACCCTTGGGTGCTGCCCTGATTATTCATGCTGGAGCCTCCCCAGTCATCTGTTGTGCTAAGTCAAGCCAGCCATCCTGCTGGGCAGACTCTTCCATCTGCCACTCCTACTGTGTGAGTGTGAAAGCCAAGGGCTATGCAAATGTCTCAGAACCTAGGTAGCTTCCACGGTGGCTCCACCCCCTGGCCCAGCCCGCCATAGGCAGAATGCAGAGGGTCTCACATATTTCTTAGGAGCCAGCTTGCTTTCCTGTCTGTGTCCCTTTGCTTTGCCCACTTCAGCCCTTGCCATATTCAGTTTGGCTCCCTCATGTCCCTCCACCTGCCCACCAGCTCTAGCTTCCAGTGTTTAGTATAAGCAGGTCCCAAGCCAATCACTGATGACCTTTCTTCCCATCAGCCCCTTTGATGCCAAGAATCCATTCCTGGCTGCTGTCACCACCAACCGGAAGCTGAACCAGGGCACTGAGAGGCATCTAATGCACCTGGAATTGGACATCTCAGACTCGAAGATCAGGTACCTGCTGCCTCCTATCTCCCCTGGGGCAAGCCTGGCAAGGAGTCATCTGCTTGCTTCCTCCTGAGCCTTGCGCTTCCATTCTAGGTATGAGTCTGGAGATCATGTGGCAGTGTACCCAGCCAACGACTCAACCCTGGTCAACCAGATCGGGGAGATCCTGGGGGCTGACCTGGATGTCATCATGTCTCTAAACAATCTTGATGGTGAGTCCTGCAATCGGGCCTTGACTAGGCCCGAAGGTTGAGCTTCTGCTCTGGCCTGTGGCCCGGGTGCTAAGGCCCCATGCCCTAAGACTATGCATGGGGGTCTAGCCTTCTATCCCTGTTATAGCTATAGAGGGAGGACATCTGAGGCCAAGAGCCAGGCAGCTAGGGAAGCCACCCAGCCATACATCCTCCTGGACCAGGGCTGCTAAACCAAGCCTTGTATCTTAGGCCCAGGCTCCACAACTACCTCTGTGGCTACAGGCTACTGCCTCCCTGCTCCTGGGCCTCCAGCCCCACTGGTAAATGTAAATTGGCAACCCTCGATGCCTTCTAGGTTCCTTTACAGTGAGTAGGTACTGGATGCTGCTGAATCCCAGGGTCTTCCACTGTGGACACAGTACCTGCCCAAGTACTGGCTCTGCCCTTAGTGACTTGCAGTTAGAACACGTGGACCGAAGAAGCTGGTTTTGTTCAAGCACCACCCCCCAGCACATACACACTATGCTTCCTCCAAGGCCTGGCAGCCTACAATGGCTAGATCCCTCTGATGGACACTTCTGCCTGGCAGAAAGCTTGAGCCGTCCCACAGAGCCAAGGAAGCAACAGAGAGCAGGCTGGGGCGCCAGCTTCCTGCTACAAAGGCCTGCAGCACCTCCATCCCTGTGACACCCCGCCCTGCCTCAGGGGGCAACCGCTTACTCAGTCCTCCTTCTCTGCTGCAGAGGAGTCCAATAAGAAGCACCCATTCCCCTGCCCCACCACCTACCGCACGGCCCTCACCTACTATCTGGACATCACCAACCCGCCTCGCACCAACGTGCTCTATGAGCTGGCGCAGTACGCCTCAGAGCCCTCAGAGCAGGAGCACCTGCACAAGATGGCTTCGTCCTCAGGCGAGGGCAAGGTGAGCCTGCAAGCTCCACCTCCACACCCTCACCCTGCACACATCCCAGGTCACTCACCTTCCTTCTACATCTCCCCAGGAGCTGTACCTGAGCTGGGTGGTGGAGGCCCGGAGGCACATCCTAGCCATTCTTCAAGACTACCCATCACTGCGGCCACCCATTGACCACCTGTGCGAGCTGCTGCCACGGCTGCAGGCCCGCTACTACTCCATCGCCTCATCCTCTAAGGTGAAGGGCGCCAGCTCTGCCAGGGAGGCACCCCCTAGGGCGATGGACTCTGGGTACCCGCAAGGAAAACCACCGAGAGAGACTGTAGGGGGGTGAGGCCAGGCTCAAACCAGTCCTTCCTCCAGGTGCACCCCAACTCCGTGCACATCTGCGCCGTGGCTGTGGAATACGAAGCGAAGTCTGGGCGAGTGAACAAGGGGGTGGCCACCAGTTGGCTTCGGGCCAAGGAACCAGCAGGAGAGAATGGCCGCCGGGCCCTGGTACCTATGTTTGTGCGCAAATCTCAGTTCCGCCTACCTTTCAAGTCCACCACACCTGTCATCATGGTAGGCCCTGGCACAGGGATCGCCCCCTTTGTGGGCTTCATCCAGGAGCGAGCCTGGCTCCGGGAGCAAGGTAAGCCACGGGGCTCTGGTTTTGTGACGAGTCAGGGCCAGGCCAGAGAGTTCTCCTTCACCGCAGCCTCACCCCTGCCCAGGCAAGGAGGTTGGAGAGACAGTGCTGTACTATGGCTGCCGGCGCTCAGATGAGGACTATCTCTACCGTGAAGAGCTGGCCTGCTTTCACAAGGACGGGGCGCTCACCCAGCTTAATGTGGCCTTTTCCCGGGAGCAGGCCCACAAGGTGAGGCAGGCGAGGCAGGCAGCTGTACTGACGGGCTGGGCTATCCCATGCAAAGGTGGCGCTGTGGAGTCTGGACGCTGCTCACAGCCCCCTCCCCCCATCCCCTAGGTCTATGTCCAACACCTGCTGAAGAGAGACAAAGAACACCTGTGGAAGCTGATCCACGAAGGTGGTGCCCACATCTATGTCTGTGGGTGAGTAGAGAGGCCTGGGGAGGCCCCTGGTGCTGCCTACCCACCTACAGGGTAGCTCCATCAAGTCCCCTCACATTCTTGTCCCCTTGTCTCCACCCAGGGATGCTCGAAATATGGCCAAAGATGTGCAGAACACCTTCTATGACATTGTGGCCGAGTTTGGGCCCATGGAGCACACCCAGGCTGTGGACTATGTTAAGAAGCTGATGACCAAGGGCCGCTACTCCCTGGACGTGTGGAGCTAGGAGCTGCTGCCCTCCCATCCCTCGTGCCCTGTAATCACTTCCCTAGCTCCCTTCTGCCGACCTCCACCTCTGGTGGTTCTTGCCTGGCCTCGACACAGGGAGGCCTAGGGACTGACTCCTCCCGGCCTGAGTGATGCTCTTCTGGGCCCCTAGGCTGAGCCTGGTTCACTGTACCAGGCAGCCCAGCCCTAGGGCACATGGCAAGAGGGACCGGGCCCACCTTTGGGTGATGGGTGCCTTAGGCCCTCGGCAGCTGTACAGAGGGGCTCTTCTCTCCACTGAGCTGGGGTGCAGCCCCACCACATGATTTTGAATGAGTGTATATAATTTTAAATAACCTGGCCCTTGGAATAAAGTTGTTTTCTGTATTTGCCTGGTGTTGCTGGAGCCGATATGGGGTCTATCTTGGGATCTGCTTCAGTTAGACAACCCCCCTCCCCAGACCAAGAGCCAAGAATCAGCAGTGCTGTGTTGGGGGCCCCAAGTCCTGCTTCCCCTAGGAGAACACACCCACAATCCATCAGACACCTCCATGCCTCTCTTCCTTTATTGAGGCCCAGAACCCAAATACTGCAAGCTGGGCTCCAGGCCCAGGCCTTCCTCAGGGCCCACAGAGCCCACGAAGCTGAGGGGGCATCGAAGGGAACCCCCCATCCACACAGGGGTGCCCCAACCTGCTGCCCCACCTGGCACACAGGTCAGAAGCCCCTTTGGGGCTGGCCATCAGATCTACTCTAATCCTTCTTGCTCCCATGCTGCTGGCTGTGGAACTTCTGGTGTACCACTCTGAGGGTCGTGAAAAAGTTGCCGAGGAAGAGGAGAAGGAAGGGGAAGCCACACATGAGCACCTGCAGGGGTTGGGGACAGCCGGGGTCAGGACAGGGAGGTCTAGATGGAATCTCCCATGCATCCTAGACCCCTGGCTCACCTGCCACTCCTTGCACTCAGGATCCCGGGCCAAGTTAAACAGTGTCAGCGCATTAAAAAGCTGCCAGAACTGTAAGGGGGAGTCTCTTCAGTAAGTGTGGTGTCCGCTGGGACTCGGATCCAGAGGTGGACAACCAAGGGGTGGACAGGGACACCCAAGTGTGACTTACATGCCCAAAGAAGAGGAAAGGAAGCAGGAAAGTGAGGCCTCTCCACATCCAAGACTGGAAGCCCTCTGTTGGGGAGGGGTAGGAAAAAGCTGGGGTGATGAACAGGCTGGAAGGGACAGGAAACCTTCACTCAGGAACTCACCTTTCCCCAGGGGCCTTGGGGCTGCAGAGCAGGGCCAACTGACTTACCTACTGTGAGATCCATGGTGTGTCGTTCGCCCAGGGCACGCAGGCGGTACAGGCACCCGCTCTGATAGTAATACTGCAGAAACTGCACAAAGCCTGGGTGGCCGACAGGTGCACATGTCAGACCCGCTCTGGGCCACAGGCTTTCTCCCCCGGCCCCTCCCTAGCAAGGAAACTCACTCTGATACATGGAGAAAGACAGAAACTGGTTCCGGAACTTCTGGTACATGAGACCATCTGGCCTAAATTTAGGGGGAAGCAGAGGAAGGAAGGGGAGGTAAGAGAGTCTGGGGCTTTGGCCTCACCCCATCCCCCGTCAACTGAGGTCTTGGTCACTCACCAGGTCAGCATGACGCCCGAAAGGAACGTGGACACGTAATGATGGAACACCCACCAGCCTTTGATCCTATAAGAGGGGGCTGGTTAACTGTGAAGCAGAGCGGCTCCCCCAGATACCAAGTCCCTGTGTGCCATGACCCACCCCACTGCGCATGCACACCTGGAACCGTTATTGATGAGGATGCTTTCTCGGATGGTCAGGGTGCAGTAATACCAGACCAGCAGGAAGTTGAAGGCGGCGTCCGTCACCCTGGGGAGTGGGGTACAGAGAAGTAATGTCTGAGCCTTGTCCCTGACCCCGTCCCAGCCCAGACCAAGATCAGAATCTTGTCCCTGACCCCAGCCCAGCCCAGCCCAAGATCAGAGCCTTGTCCCTGACCCTGCCCCGACCCAGCCCAAGATCAGAGCCTTGTCCCTGACCCCGTCCCAACCCAGCCCAGCGTGCACACCTGGAGTTGAGCAGGAAGCGGCAGCTGAAGGAGATGACGATGAGGATGATGGTGAGGTAGAGCTTGAATTTCTCATACTCGTCTTTGTAAGCAAACCTGGTAGGGCGAGGGATGGGCATCCGCACTCATGGGTGGGCATGCTAGGGGGAGGGGCTTCCTTCTCCACCATGCCCAGAGGTCACAGGCCAGTCTGGAGAAGTTGACCCAGAACCCCAAGACCACACCAAGCAAAGTGAGAGGTGGATGGGGAACCCTGGGTGAGAGCCAACCCTCGACAACCAGCATCACATACTTAGCCTGCTTGCTCAATAGTGTCACGTTGACATTCCCCAGAACCAGACTCAGGTACAACCTAAGGGACAGAAGACAGCCTGAGTGACGAGAAACACTACAATCTAGAGCCCACTGCCTTCCCCGTTGGCCATGTTCTAAACTTAGGAGGGGACACTGACACCTCACCTCTCTCCCTGACTGCTCCAGAATCCTGTCCTTGGGTAAACAGTGTCTCTAGCTTGTGGTGCTTTGTCTGGGACCTCCCCATGTTGGTACCTTGAGAGCCTGGATGTCCTTCCCCATGAGAAACTATCCCCACATCTAAAACCACTTCTCAGGTGTGGGCATGGGGACTTGTCATCTGGGTGGATGGTTATCTTCTCTTGCTATCCCATAATTCTTTGATTTTTCAGCTCCAAGAAACTCAGGCCTGAGTCCCCTTCAGTGCTTCCCATACATAGCCATAGCCACACATCGGCCCTCATTCCCGTCCCCCTTCAGAAAAGTGGAGGAGATGGATCAGCCGGTGGTGTGTGCCTAGCACCCACGAGGCCCTGGGGTCAGTCACCAGCACCACATAAAAACTTATACCTGTAATCCCAGTTCTTAGGAGGTGGAGGCAGGAAGCTGAGGCTAGCCTGGGCTACAAGAGACTCTGTCTCAAAAATATGCCATCAAAACCAACCAACAAAAACAGGCTCCTTGCATCTCTATCCCTCCCACTAGTGAAACTCCAGGTGTGACAGCAACACTGTGTCACTTACGAAGCAGCTGCGCCCAGCAGAAGGGCTTCTGTCCCCACTCAGGCCTCAGCGGCACAGCAAAGAGACACCCTCCTACAAAGACGGATGGGAGTTTGAACTCCCGAAGAGTGAATGGAGCCTCTGTCCTCCCAGATGCTTAGTTAGGATCACTGGTGCTGGGATGAAAGACAGCAACATGGGGAGGAAGGAGTTTCTAAGGCTCACACATCCTGGACTGCAAGTCACTGAAGGAAGCCAAGGCAGGAACTCAAACGGGGCAGGAACCTGGGGGCAGAGCTGATGCAGAGGCCATGGAGAGGTGCAGCTCACTGGCTTGCTCAGCCTGCTTTCTTATAGAATCCTGGACCAGCAGCCCAAGGATGGCCCCACCCACCATGGGCTGGGCGTTCCGTATCATTTACTCATTAAGGAAATGCCCTACAGGCTTGCCTACAGCCTGATCTTACAGAGGCATCTTCTCAGTTAAGGTTCCCGCCACTCAGACGACTCTAGCTTGTGCCAGGTTAACATGAAAACTATTGCCCAGACAATTGACCCCTCATCAACTTGACACTTCAACACTATTTAATAACCTTTCCATTCTTGCTCATTCCCAAGATCTCGCATTAATAAACATCACAATATAAAACATATCACCAACTTAAAATCAGTACAGACTTTGCCAATTCAAACACTTCAAAAGCGCAGTTTCTTTAAAAATTACAAAGTACTGCTGGGTGGTGGTGACGCTCGCCTTTAATCCCAGCACTTCGGAGGCAGAGGCAGGTGAATCTCTGTGAGTTCAAGGCCAGCCTGGTCTACAGAGCGAGTACCAGGACAGCCAGGGCTACCCAGAGAATTCCTGTCTCAAAAAATAAACAAAACGAAATTACAAAGTCCCTTTTAAAATTCAAAAGTCTCTGTAAAACTCCAAAACCTTTTTCAAAGTCTCTCAACTGTGGGCTCTTATTAAATCAAAATCAATTAAATAATTTACTTTGAGAGAGAAGAACCAGTGTGCAGTCACAATAGGAAGAAGACCAAACCAAACTCCAACTGTGTAAAAAAACTCAGTAGCCAGTGTCTGGGATTCAGTCTTCGGAGCACTACCGAAGGGCCTGGGTCATTTCTCTGGCTCCACCATCTTCAGCCCGCACAGACAGTGTCCTCTGCTCAGGCCAGCTCCACTCCACAGCTGGGGCTGTCCTGGGTGATCATCCCATGGTACTGTCATCCTCAAAATGCTGGGGTCTCCTGACACAGCTGGGTAGCCTCTCCCAGGTTCTCTTCATGGAGTTAAGCCTCAACTTCTCTCTGTGACCCCTTCCATCCTGGGGCTAACTACCGAGGCTGCACCTTCATCAATGGCCTCTCCTGGCCTCTCACAGTGCCAAGCCTCAGCTGCTCCCCATGACCCCTTCATGCCTTCAAAACCAGGACCACCTGGGTGACTCTTGCACCTAACCAAGCACAGCAGCCAGAACGAGGTACGGCCGCTTCCGGAACACAGTCTCTGGGTGCTGACTGACTCTAAGGGAACACTTCCCAGAACACTTTCACCTCAGTAATGCTGATCCGCCGGCTCAGCAGAACCACAGAATCCTAATTCTAAGTCGCAAATGTCCAAGACAGAGTCTTTAACCTTCCCCCGAACGTCACAAGCCAACCTCCATCGTCTGCGCTGCTCTCAGCGTTACTTTCCGAGCGCCAACAGAACGACCCACTGAGTTCTCAACGCTCAATGACTTTTCTAGCCCGAAGTTCCAAAGTCCTTCCACAATTCTCCCCAAAGAACATGGGCACGTCCACCACAGCAACACCCCACTATCCTGGTCTCAGTCAAGGCTACTATTGCTGTGATGAAACACCGTGAGCAAGCACAACTTGAGGAGGAAAGGACTTATTTGGCTTCCATATCCTGGATCATAGGCCATTGAGGGAAGCCAAGGCAGGAACTCAAACCATATGGAAACCTGGAGGCAGGAGCTGATGCAGAGGCCATGGAGGGGTGTGGCTTACTGGTTTGCTCCTCATGACTTCCTCAGCCTGCTTTCTTATAGGACCCAGGACCACCAGCTCAGGGATGGCACCACCCACAATGGGATGCACCCTTTACCAACAATCACTAATTAAGAAAATGCCCTACATTAGAGCCAGGCATGGTGGCACATGCCTTTGATTCCAGCACTAGGGAGGCAGAGTCCAAGGCCAGCCTGGCTACAAAGTGAGTTCCAGGACAACCAGAGCTACATAGAGAAAACCTGACTCAAAAAACAAAAGCAAACAGGAAGGAAGGAAGGAAGGAAGGAAGGAAGGAAGGAAGGAAGGAAGGAA
>LOJH01007722.1:0-19992 GCA_001685095.1 Ellobius talpinus
GAATCTCAAATGGCCAAAAGATACTTAAGAAAATGTTCAACATCCTTAGCCATCCGGGAAATGCAAATCAAAAAACTCTGAATTACCCTCTTTACACTCTTAAGACCAGTAGTTTTCAACCTTTCTAATGCTGTGACCCTTTAATATAGTTCCTCATGTTGTGGTGATTCCCCAACCATAAAATTATTTTGTTGCTACTTCATAAATGTCATTTTGCTACTGTTATTAATTATCATGTAAATATCCAGGATATCTGATATGCAACCCCTATGAAAGGGTCATTCAACCCTCAAAGAGGTCACGGCTCACAGGTTGAAAATGCTCAAGACCATTGTGAGCCAGGAGAGTAGAAACAAAAACAAACAGAATCACGTTAACACTCTTCCATGATTGATAATTTAACCTTTTTCTTTATTGTGTCTTCATCTGGGTTCCATGAATATTTGACCATTTACAGAGTCCCATCCAATGTGGGTCTGACACTGTTTGCTTGGAGTTTTGATGGTCTGTCGGGTGTAGGCAGAGTTTTTCGTTGAGACTGCCATTCAGCTCTGTCCTGCCAGCTGCTCCCAAATACCACACAGAGACTTGTAATTAATCATAAATGCTTGACCAATAGCTTAGGCCTATTACTAACTAGCTTCCACATCTTAAATTAACCCATATTTTATCTATGTTCTACCATGTGCTTGATATCCTATCTCAGCACTGAATGTCCATCTCCTGCTTCCTCTACATCTCCTCAGACTCCACCCTTCTTCCCAGCATTCTCTCTGCCCCAAAAATCCTACGTACCTATCAGCCTGTCAGTTCTTTATTAAACAATGAGAGTTATACATCTTCACAGTCTACAAAAGGATTATTCCACAGCAGTGGGGAGATGCTGTCTTGGAATTGACTTATTCACCACACCCACTGCCTTCATGTCTCAGCCGTGATTGCAGTCCTTCAAAACTTTCACAGCACTGTTGTTAGATTTTTTTATCATAAATAATGCTTGTGTATCATGCAAAGAATTTTTTGCACCCCTGATGCAGATAGTATTTCCTGCCTTGTATCCCCCATCAGTTGGTGGGAATGTTCTGCCATGCCAGCTTTACCGTGACAGATGTTCATATTCTCCATTGACTCATCTTTCTGCCCTGAATACTCAAAGATACTATCTCCATTTCCCTCCCCATGCCAAATATTCCCCCACATTCAAGTGCCTCCATCATTGAGTCAGAAGGCATATAGCACATTATCTCCATAATAATCAGATAAATAAGAAAAGATAGATTTATGTAAAATTTGACACAAGACAGAAAGTCAAGTAGCTTTCTAAGTTCATGCCCGAGGAGAGTTGGAGGGGAGGAACATAGGTCTATAACCACCAAAAGCAGAGCAAGGCCAGAAACAATACTTTTTTTGTTCTCATTGTACTACACCTAGGTTGACAGACTTCCTCTTCCTTGAGTTGCTTGTAGGTATGTCTGAAAAGCAAAAACCGCCTCACTTTTCTATTGCACGCTGAGATTGCTTGAGGCATGTGCGGTGTAGAGTTGATAAAATCCTGATTACTGTGAATGTGTTCTGGAAGTGGTTTTCAGTTATTTGGACTAAACAGTTTTCAAGCAGTGTTTCCCAATCCTGCCACATGCTCTGAGAGCTTCCAAAGTCTGCATCATCAACAACAAAAATCAACCAAATGAGCTACTGTGTCCCTGGATTCCATTTTTTCCCGACTCTGTTTTCACTGCCCCTCGCAATGAGGATCCCATGAATCCCACTCTCAGAATCAAAGCATTTAAGTTGAAACGAAGCCTATTTTATCAATTAAAAGCAAACTAGGTTCTTACATTTAATTAATATTTCAGTGTTTTAATTCATCAAAATAAATGCTTCCTTACAGTGGGTGATGGATGAAAATGTCATTTGTAGTATCCAGTGTAAAACTCAAAAAGACATTTTGAACTTATTTGTGAATAACTGAATTGTTATTAATATTACTTTGGAGAAAAGTATACACAGGGGATATTTATTCTGAGTAGTAAGGGGGTAGAATTAAATAATTCTAAGGATAAGAATTTATTTAACTATTGTTTGTAAATTATTTTACTTACATTGAGAATCACTCTAAATTTCATAAAAATAAGCAAAGTTTAATTTCTAGTATATCCACAAGTGTGTATTCAAATTTTATTAAATAGGCACATGAACAGTAATTATAATTTATTATAAAGGTTTAAAATACACAATATGATTCCCTTTACAAAACAGTTATAAATTTAAGTGTACTTATGGAAATAAAAATAAATGTTAAAAATTTGGCACACTGCAGATTTAATATACTCTTTGAATTACCTGAATTTTTATAAGTTCTATAAATGGGCATGCAAAGGAAAATAGGCTTCATCATAGAATTTGTCAAATAGAAAGCTCGTCTCCCAGTGGAGCACTTTGCAATACGTCGGAAAACACATGATATTTGTAAGAGGAGCCTTGACTGAGAATTGTCATGTTGCCTGGGAACCAAGGAGCCTTTTACTTTGAAATAATGACTCACAAGGCCTGTGTGTCTCTCCCAGGAATGAGTTAATCACAATGATGTTGTTTTGCTTGATTTTTCCAGTAGAGGGGTTGAGAATCATCTCTAGGATCTCATTCAGGTTTGCAATTTCCTCCTTATTGCTAAGAATCTCAAACAACTTTAAAGGATCATTTCTGATTTCACCGTGCATCCTAGAATCACACTTTAATACTCAGTTTATGATTATGCAAAGTCGATAAAAATAATCAAAATAGTTCTTCCCAATGGACCCTGTCCTGCTTCATGTGATATATAAAAGAAAATATGCAATTTTTTATTTGGAGGGAGGAATAGAAACCAGTAGGGGAGGGAGACGAGCAAAGGTAAGCTGTGAACATGAGGAAAGGACAGAGAGGGGGTGGGAAATGGAGGTGGAAGGAGGAGGGATGAGGAGAGGGAGGGAGAGAAGAGAGAGGTGAAAAGGTCTGAGGGACCTTAACATCCAAGTCAGGAAAAGAACAACTCACATGACACACTGTCTTTTTGTTTCTCTCTCTGCCTCTAGCACGGGGATTCTCACGCTAGGGAAGGCGTTAGACCGGGAAAGCACAGACCGCTACATCCTCATCGTCACAGCCTCAGATGGCAGGCCCTATGGGGTAAGTATGATCACTGGGAAGGGTGCTCAAAGCAAGACTAAGGAAACCAGAGTCCCGTATCCCTACCCTCTAAAACGTGTGACGGCCATCAGGAGCCTTAGCCACCAAAGTGCTTCCTAACAGAGAGATCCAGACTCTGGGACTGTCCTGTACCTCAGCCTTTGATGTGCGGAACAGACCCTTGTGATCCACCCCGTGCCATTTTATCATCTCAACTCACAGAGAACCTGAACTCAGACTTTCTCTACCAATCCTCGCCCTGTGTCAGTCACAAGCAGCAGCAGAGTGCCTCCTGAGGCTTTCTGGGTTGAACATGATCCACTCGGTCCCGCTCTTGAGGAGGCGGGAATGGGAGAGGTTGAAGTGCTTAGGAAATTGGGTCAATTGAGGCCAGAGGTGCCCACACGGACCACTCAGGATCTGATGAAAACTTAATGATCTCCAATTAAAGCTACCTATAATTTTTAGAGAGTTTCTATTTCCCACTTCATTCTAGACCTATCATCAGTTTTAAGTATAAATAAATTGAGTTATCCTTCTGGAAAAATTTTTTTGTATGCTTTGTTTCTTTCCTTTATTTTAACCTCTGGCGATCGAGCCCAGAGTCTGGCCTGAGCCTTTACCACCGATCACCATTACAAGAGTCTAGAATTAAACATCATTTGTCTCCGTTCTTTCAATCATTTTGCTCACAGTCTCCATCTCTGGATTTCAAACAGTGCAGCGTTTCAGTCACTGGTAGTAGTTTATTCACCAGTTTTTGTTTTATTCCTCTCTCTCTCATATGTATGTATGTATGAGATGTATATATACATGTGTTCATGTGTGTACAAGTATGTGCACAATTGCAGGGCAGAGGTCAATCTCAAGCGTTGACTCAGGAGCCGTCCACCTTGTTTTCTGAGACAGGGTCTCTGATTGGGAACTGGGTCTCTGATTGGGAACTGGTTTTCAGATTAGGCTGGCCGGCCAGCAAGCCCCCAGGGATTTTTCTGTCTCAACACCACTAACACAGGACTTACAAGTTTGTGCCATCATTCCCAGCTCATTTGGGTTCCTCATGCTTGCAACACACAGGTTTCACAGATTAAGCCATACCCCCAGGCCCTGTGTTCCGTCTCTCTATGGCAACTTTTCTGAATATAAGAGAATGTGTTTTGAACATTCACATCAGGTGGATTGCTGAGAAAAGTTACCTAGATGAAAACATACCAAATAAATACAGAAATAATATTAAAGTCTTCATAGATTTAAGAAAAATAGAGATAATTGGCCCTTATAATTTTCCCATAAGAACTATTTGACATTTTAAAGATTTTGGTAAGCACTATGCAGGTAATAAAACACAGTTCAAAGACTATTGAGGCATGGATGATTCGTAGCGTGCCAGTGTTATAGTGTGCGAGAGTCAGACTCTCTAGGAGAAACCTGCAACTTCACTGATGATTAAAGATTACCAAGTTCAGGAAAGAGCAAACCTTCTTCTAGCACCAACAAAACACGGCACCTTAAGGAGTGGATTGGGGAGAGAGAACGGAGGGGAGAAGACTGGACGGAGAAGAGAGAGGGGAGGCTGCGGCCAGAATGAAAATAAATTAAAAAAACAATAATATTAAAGATTACTGAGTCACCTAACAAGTCAACAACCGAGAGCGGGTGCTAAGGAAACGAAGTATTTAAGTAGCTAGGTAAAGGGTATAATTAGAACAAAATGGCATTCAGGCAACCATGGGTACAAGTAAAGCAAAGTGTACACATAGCTTCGGGGAGAATCAAACGTCAGGGGGGAATTGATGACAGCGGTGACATCACCGAGAATATTTTAGCCCTACCCTTCGAAATAAAATGCCTCAGAGAAGGGACGAGATGGAGACTAGCCAGCATGATCACTGTCTGGGCCAGACGCTGCCTTCTGCTAAGCACGGTGCTCCTCATTACACAAGCCATATGTTACAGCTACTGTGTGACAGCAGGGCATTTTCTGTCATCCGCGTGTGGATCTCAGCTCTGCTTTCTGGGTCACAGCAAGTCTAGGTTTCTATTTTCTCATTCTTTAATTATTAAGATCTCGTTCAGCTTTAAAAACTTGTTGCTTTGGGATAAGTTCTGGACTAGTTTCCAAAGTTTGTATTGAAAACAAATATTGAAATGTTTGGATTTTTAACTAACTATATTTGATTTAAATAGTTTAATCATTCATGTAATTTGTTATATACGCATTTTTAATTTTTAATGGGGAGATTATACACATGCATGCAGATGCCTGCAGAGACCAGAAGAGAACACTGAAGTGATGAAGATGTAAGCAGTTCTGAGCTGCCCTGCGTGAGTGCTGGGGCTAAAGTCAGGACGTCGGCAGAAGCAGAAACAGCTCTTAACTGCAGAGACATCTCTTCAGCACTGGGAAATATACTTTTAGGGTCCAGGTACAGCCAGTACCTGAAGAAAAAACTATACAATATATTGTAATGTATTCTGTAGTTTAAAAACACTTCTCTTATTTAAACTTTTTAACTTTTGGCCAGCCATAACAAAATAATATTTCAAACAAACCATAGAATTTTAAATAAATGTGTATTGAACATAGGTCAGGGGTAGTCAGGCTTTGATTAAACAAAAATTAAGTTAAAATTAATCTATATGAAATAAATTGCCAAGGTAAATTTTTTATGAAGAGCTATTGTCTCTTTAAATACTGATTAGAAAATAAATAAGGATCTTCACACAATATTTCTAATTGCAAATTTTGGAGAGGATTTGTTTTTTTACGTAATTTAACTTTCTTATATTTTATTTTTTTCTGCTTTCATTCTAAATAATTAAAAACCTCAGCAAGCTAACTACAGTTTATTATTATAAATGTGTAGATTTTATTAATCTTCACAGACATAAGTCATTTTTCACATGTTAATAATTGCATTCATTTTTCACATATTAATAATTACACTCATTTAGAGTTGCTGCTTGTTTATGAGCTTGCCAAAGTGTAGCTGGGATAGGTTTTGATGGAATGCCTCATGTTTCTTGTCATTTAAGCATTGTCACATGTATTCGCAGCAACAGCTTGTAGGTTCTCGGACTCTGGCTTCCCTTTTCCTTGGAAGGGTTTTACACTTACTCTGTCCTTTTAAGAAATCTTATGTAATGTTTCTTAATTCTGAACTAAGGCCGGTCCAACAAAGTCAGACTAAAACAAACTATGATTGAAAAATTGAGCCAACTTGGCTCTGTGTTCATGGATATGATTTGATTGTCACAAATTCCTCTTTCTCTCTCTGTGACTAGCTTCCACTTGTGTAGAATGTGCCAACCACCTCCATGGTGTCTCCAAGAATCAGGGACGGGGAGAGGAGAGAGACCATGTGCTCTGCCTCCCTTCCTCTGAGTCTCTCTTCCATCTCTTCCCTGCTCTGTCTTTATAAATGAGGCTCTCTTTTCCTTGTTTTTCTCCTTTGAAAAATTTTACAGCTCAGCCTCAATGGCAGAAAGAACGTTTTTCCAAATCACAGAGGAAATCCAGTGTCCTAAATAAGAGTCTCCTGGCTCTTGATATTTGAGCCTCAAGAAGGCTGGCTGATAATAAGAATAAGAATAAGATTTATGATTATTATTTCCATTATCATTCTCTAGCTAGTGTTTCCAATACTGACCTTCCACTTCCTTGTTTTATTTGGCATTAAAAAAATCTACCTTTAAGTCATACATCGTAATTTTCTCAACCTTTTAAACTTTCACTTTTACAAAAAAAGAATTTATAAAATATGAATAAACTTTTTGTTATCTGGATGTGGGGAATGTGTTTTCTGTAAGTATCTTTATTTCTCCTGAGCATTGTTGTGGTTCATTGGCTTTATAGCTGGGTAAAACTTCCAATTGCTTCTCTCCCTTGGTAGCTTGAATAGCAATTCTAATAATGTGAGCGAGAGTTCTCATGGAGGAGGCTTCCAGGTCAGTTCCTGCATTAGGAATGGGAGTGTGTGGCCATTTCTCCTTTTAGTCCTAGGACCACCATCTAATGATGACCACTGCAGACCCTGTGCATGCTGCCGTCTCTGTGAGTCCATTTTCTTCCAATTCCTGTGTCAAAAGTCTGTGGTGTCATCAACAATGGAGTAGAAGCTTCAAGTTTGGAGCTCCAGAGGACAATGGCAATAGCCTATATTGTTTTGGAGTCTTCTGGTTACCCTGCAACCCACAACTTCAAGGGAGGCTTCCCATTCTTGAAACTGAGGATTTTGTTAGATAATGTATGGCTCTGGGTAGAGGGCACTACATCCCCCAGTGTGGAATTCTGCATGTGTTTCAATAACCTTGTGAAATACTATATTTGCCTATGGCTTTTTCAGACAGTTCCAGTGTTATTCATGCCTTCCTCCCTCTACCTATGCCTTCATCTCCATACCCCCTCCCGAGTTAAAGTCTTCTGTTTGGACCAGCTGCCTTGTCAAACAATACCTGATAAAGGGTGTGAGGATTAAGAAAAAAAGAGACAAAAGACAAGATAGAACGGGGGGCTCTCAGTGAATATTAATTATAGAAGCCTCGAATTTATCTCTCCTAGTCTTATATGCCCAAAGCAAAAGGGAAGGGCAAAAGACTTCCTTATCATTATTCAAGGAACAAACAAGTGTAGTCACCTCCTTAATCATCAAAACATCTAGTAACCATGCTTTTGGCCAAACAAACTTGTTATTTGGCCTTGAGGAGCAAAACAGTGAAAGACCATTCTTAAGCCAAACTTCCTGTTAACAAACTTGAATGCTCAGACCTTAAGTCAAAATGGAATGGAGTCACACTGCGGGCTCCCACAGCCTTCCCCGCTTTTACTATGTCTGACTTCATAATGCCCATGGCCTACCATTCTCCTCTCCAGAGACCCTCTTCTACACCCCTGCCCAGTGGTCTCTTTCCATTTTCTTGGTACCTGCTGTTACTTGAGGCTGAATATGGACACCCCAAGGTGCAGAACTGGGAACAGCACACAAGAAGGCATTTGTTTTCTCAGTCGATGTTAACCCTAGTTCTACCCCCTTCCCTGAAGTCTTTATGATTTCATTTTTCTTTACAGCTGATTAATATCCACAGTGTTCTGTACCTCATTTTTATTATCCATTCATCAACTGAAGGACATTTAGGTTGTTTCTACTTCCTAGCTATTGTGAAAAAGGCACCAATGAACATAGCTGAACCAGTATCTGTGAAGTTGGATGTTGAGTCCTGTGGGCATATGCCAAGGAGTGGTATATACTGGGTCATATTGTAGATTTAGTTTTAGCTTTGTTAGGATTCCCTACACCAGTGAATGGTGGGCCCCTTTTACTCACATTCTTACCAGCATTTGATGTCAGTTGTCTTATTTATTAGGTTTATTGGTTTGATATTTGTTGATTGTCATATTACAAATTGACTTATAGAATTAATTGTGAGAAGGGTCCTTTAATCATACCTTTATCAGCACAGACTATGTTCATTTTTTGGTAATTAAGTTTTAAAACCTAGAATTTGTCCTTAGTGTGAAGCCTGATCCATGTTGAACCATAGGGTGACTATATTTCTGACCAAAACATAATAGATTGATAAGAAAGGCAGAGGTAGACATAAAGGTAGCTTGAAGAAATGCCAGCAACACTAGTACAGCCACTCTGAGGTCTTAGCTTCAAGCTGTCAAACTTAATACCTTGCTCACCCTCAGGCAAACTGGGAAATACTGCTCCCATAAAACACATTTAAAAAAACTGGTTTCACTTCCAACATAACTTGAAATGAAATAACATTTGTTCGAATATTTTTCTGTTATAGAAGCAATATAGCTCTCTGGGAGAACATTTGAGAAATATATTAATGTTACAAGGGGAAAATAAAACACCTGCACTCCATCTAGTCAGAAAACATTTTAATTTCTTTATATAAATTCACAGTATATGTACACACATGTGTTTTTGTTTGTCTGCAGCTTTTAAATTAAACGGTATCATTGGAAATATGTAAAGAATAGAGTACACAAACCATAACTGGAAAGCATGATGAGTTTCCGCAGTAGGAAAGCAACTGTGAGCATTGCCCACTGCAAGAATGGAATTAGCCCATACTTGGGCACTCCCCTAACCCTCTGTGATGTAGGACTTTCTCCAACTCTCCTTGCTGTCCTATGACTCCTGTCAGTGTGTAGGGTTTTCACCTATGTCAGTGACGTCCTGTAACTACATATGATTATGAGTTTCTTGTCACTCAAGCTTATGTCCCGGAACTATACTACAAGATCGCTTGTGGCATTGGGCCATGACATGAGTCAAACCCTTTGCAAATATCTGCTGTGGATGGGCATTGGGTAGTTTTCATATATGAGCTACAGAATGCTTTTGTGCCTGTGTTCATGTCTTTAAAGCAAAGCGTGATAGAACATTAAATGCATATAAATCATGTATACATAGCTCTAAATTATGATGGGATAAGTCATCAATGAACACAAGTAAACAAGCCACCCATGGCCAGCACCGCTCTGTGATGCATGGTAAGTTTTGATGACAACTGAACGTGTTATAGAGTAGATATGGAGGTTTATGATAAAGTTATGTGAAAGATTGCTCTTGATTTTGTTAAAGCAGAAACAGTTTAGAATAAAAGTCTTGGAAGCTAGGGAAAGCATCATTACTCATGCAGGCAAGTGAGGAGTTGTGTTGTTTAGAGCCGATCATAGAGTCATTTACCAAGCCATTCCATTCTGGCAGTCAAGAAACCCTACTGTGTGTCTTTGCCCTTGCTGACTGCCACACCACCTCTTTAGAGCTGCCCTCTGCAGCTCATGCTCTGTGTCTAGTTTCATTGCACATTACCCACAGACTCATAGAAACTTTTCATGTACTTTCTCTGCTGTGCAGGGCTCAATGTGTTTATATTTTCTTAAATCTTGTACCAAACTCTCATGGGATTTTTATTCTCTCTTTTCCTCTTGTATCTCATTGGCCTGTAACTAAGCATTTTAGTATCATACCATACTGTATGCCTTAACTTATTAGGGTTCTCTCCTTCTGTGTTTGGTTTTTGCCACCCACCCCACACTGAGACAGAGAGGGAAAGAAGCCAGGTTAGATGGCGGCTCACACTCAAGTCACACATAAAGACAAATTTACTGACTCCGAGAACTCTATAACATTTTCTGGTTCACTAAGCCAAGATTTCCCTATAAGAAAATAGCTTCCACAAAAACGGGTGGCTTAACTGACACTAATGTCATTGTCTGGGGACTTAGAACACAGCAATTTCAATGGCAATTTAATATAATAATAATTTCATGGGGTTCAAATTCTTGGTTTAAATGTAAACATGGAAACTTAATAAGGTAATATATTCTGACAATGTCATCTTGCCTGAAAATGCTTATTTATATACCATGCTATTTGATAGTATATGTATTTATGTTTAGACAGGGAAATACACAAGTGAGAAAAACTACAGGATAGTATATTCTTTGGATCAAAGGGTGTGTGTGTGTATAAACAAATGCTCACTACATGTGAACTAAATAAAGGAAGAATCACCTGAGAGGTAAGCCTCCAGGAAATACTTGGCTTTTTTTTTTTTAGGTGTTTGAGGCTTTCAAGCTGATTCTTTTATGTTCTATGTCATTTTTTTCTTTGGAAAACTAAAGACCAAGATGCTTTTCAGATAGAGAAAAACCAGTGTGGACACGACTGAATCCAAAATGATGGCAGCTCCTCTCGCCTCTCACAATCTCCTCTCACAATCTCCTTCTGTCTTCCTTTAAGACATCCACTGCCACTGTGAACGTGGTGGTGACAGACGTCAATGACAACGCTCCCGTGTTTGATCCCTATCTGGCCAGGAATCTCTCCGTGCTGGAGGAGGAGGTCAATGCCTTCGTGGGACAAGTGAGGGTAAGCAGAATAATCATGTAGCTTAAATGTTGTTTGGAGGGACCTAATTTCTCACATTGTAATTTCAAAAAGAGACGCAGTTCGGGTGATCTATTAAATGATGCTTTGAGTACTCTCTATGACCATTTCATCGTCAAATCCTGTACATTTTATTTTTATGTGTCATATTTAATGATACTGTGTAATTTAAACATAGGTTGATATTAGAGTATTCCTTTCTAACTTAACCCATCTAATTTTATTTTCTGGGAAAAATGAAGTATGTCTAGAAAACTGTATTTCAGTATACCATTAAGTTTGGCTGTGGACCTTCCTAATTCAAAATATAGAACACAAGATGTGAATTCATTTGATATTATAAATCTGTGCTTAAGACTCTACTCCTTCTTGTGTATTCGTGCACACTCTAGGATTAATTTATAGGTGTGTTCCTCTACTTCCTATGCAGGCATGATGACTGTTTTCTGCAGTATTTATCTTCAGTGCTAGCGAAGAGCCCACAGCTTTGCGTATTAGTGGAACACTCATTCACTTAGCCATAACTTCAGCTCTGCAGTCGCTTTTGGCGAACTCATTTCTCTTAAACTGTAGCCAGGCTCCCACACTTGGTCGATGCTTGGTCTCCAGCACAGCTTGTCCTTTGGAAACCACAGGATAAGAGGTGACTAGAGGCAGAGAGTATCCTCTGAAGCTCCTCCTGCAGATGAAGCATGGAGGTGTCCTCCAGCGGCATCCCTAAGACCATCCCTGGGAACCATCCTAGGTAACTGACATTATAAACAGGATGCTGACTTAGCTCAGTGTTTACTGAGATCAACCAGTCCATTGCTTTGGACATCTGAAGAGAACAAACACCCCAACACAATTGTACAGCTGAGTCAACTGCCCATGTCTGGATCCAGGAAGAGGAAAAAAGAAGTATCTTCTAAGAGCATGCCCCAAAGGGCACAAGAATCTCCCACAAGGCTCCACCTTTCAAAGAGTCTACCATCTTCCAGTAGTGGGGACAATCTTTCAGAATAAGGATGTGCGCTTCATGTTCATTTTATCAAAGGAGTCTGGTTGGTTCTCTGAATAAGAATTTTCTAGAATTCCACTACTTCTTAACCAAACATAGGACCTAGTTTTTAATAAAATCTTCTCTGACTGTGGAAGACATTTTCTTTAAATGCTGTTGTAGACTTGAAACTTTCATATTAGATACTGAGATTTCCCCCCCATTGTGTGTGTGTGTGTGTGTCTGTTTTATGCATGTTTTGCACACATGTGGATGTGCTTGCATATGGAGGTCTGGATTGGAGTTGATGCCAGCAAACACCCTGGATGGCTCTTTCACTTTATGCAGTGGGGCAGACTCACTCAATCAAACCCAGAGATCATGGATCTATCTAATCTCCATAGCTACCTTGCTCTGAGGATCCCTTACTTCCATCTCCAAGGTTGGAATTATTATCACCATAACTACGTGTCATGAATATGGATGCTGAGGATCTAAATTCTGATCCTCTCACTTCCACACAAGTACTCAAACACCGAGCCACCTCCTCAGCCCAGGTCCTGAGAGTGATTGACTAGTTTGAACCTGCTCTTTCTTCTTTCATAGCTCTGCCAATACTTTGACTGCCAACTCCATGGTCATCATTTTCTGTCACCAGTTCCAATCCAGGGGAGAAAGCACTTTGCATTTTTCTTCCACTCCAACTCACCGCAGGGGAGAACCTGAACCATTGTGGTGTCACTGATGCTACATTGCAAACTAGAGAGCAGATGTGAAGCCACCCATGGCTCCATTCCCTCATGCCATCTCTACTGTCAAGTACCACATGTGGATTATACAAGGACATTACAGGTGACAGAAGATTTAGATAGAAATAGTGTCTTAGGGGTTTGTGGAGATGACTCAGTGGGTAAGGACACTTGCTGCATAAGCACTTGGCCCTGACTTTGAATCACTGGCCACAACATAAAAAGCCAGATGTGGCCACAATGTACCTGGATCCCAGCTGTGTGGGGAGTAGAGACAGAAAGATTACTGGTGTTGGGGGAAGAAACCCCTTGTCCTTCCCAGCCATCTGGCTAGCTTACACCCAAAATAATCACACAGAAACTGTATTAATTAAANAACCCATTTCTATTAATCTGTATATCACCATGTGGCAGTGGCTTACTGGCAAAGTTTCAGCATGCCTAACTCTGGCAGCGGCTCCATGGCATCCCTCTGACTCCGCATCCTTTCTCCCAGCATTCAGCCTAGCTTTCCCTGCCTACCTAAGGTACAGAACTGTCGGAGACCAGCTTTGACAAGGATACCACTTACCAGGGTAGGGGCATGGGGATTAGAAAAATAAGTAAAGAGAATGAAGATGTGAGTAAAAATAATAAAACCGAAGACGATAGTACGGGGGGGAGGGGGGAGTTCGAGTGAATACTGATATCACTTGCATTTGATTTTCCATACACTATTATACCCCAATAAAACACAGGGAAGAAGACAAAAGACTGCTTTACCATGATACAAAGAACAACTTAAACAGTTCCTTGCTTCAATACTTTGTGATAGCAAGCCATTAATCCATGAGAAAAGCATTCTGTTGTTTAGGCAGCAAACCCACCCTAGACCAAGTATCCTGAAGGCAGCCATTCCCTATGTCAAACTTCTTAGTTCAAAAGAAGGGGTCGGAGTATGCTTGAATTCTCTGACCTTTGGTCATGGTGGAGTAGATCTACCTGTGTGGGCCATCTTAATGTACAAAACACCAAGTAATCACACCCTAGGCCAGGGTGTGCAGCCACGTTTGTTGCCAATGACATGAATAACCTCAAACTCTGACCTTCAGACAAGGTGGAAATAGGCTCACATTTTTGGGCCTCCACATAGAACATGTATTTCAGTTTTAAAAACTGAACACTGAACCTACCATTCATCATCCAATGCAGTGATCCTGGATGTTCATTAGGTGGTGGCATTTCCACACAAAACCAGAACAATTTTGAATGTACAAAGAAGAGAAAAATACCTCAGACAGCCCTATATCCATCTGACTGTGCAGCTCTGAGAACATGACAATGTTCTTCCAATGGAATTTTGATGCCTCGTAAAGGTCTCCTGTTGTTACCTAATGATAATTATGTAATACATTAATTTCACTAAATGACTCATGATCTTCTTGTTAAATTTCATTTTAATTGTCACCACACACTACTAGGACAGTCTCAAAGCCAGGATACATATGGTTAATTACTGTACTAAGCATGAGTTATTGGTTTCTGTTTATCCTCTAATGGTGTTTTAATATGAGCAATCCAATGTTTTAGTACAAAAGCTGAAGGGATTTTGTTTACTTTTATAAAAAAAAAAGTTATATAGGAAGGAACATGCCTTAAACGATGCTTAAGACCATATATGTCAAATTTTTTCAATGAAATTTCACCAACAGGATATAGTATAAACCACCAATCAACAAATACTAATGTAGATCTTACTATTCACAAACAACTATTGGAGGTTCTACAAAAGAAGCTTATCAATATTTTCCAACTACCTGAAATAGAAAATAAATAATGGAGGAAATATATATATATATATATATAATAAAACCTAGTCATATAGTATGAACGTGTGCCTAATTGGGGTGTGTGTGTGTGTTTATAGAAGAATAGAGAGAAATTACAGGGACCTGAGGTGACCAGAGCAGGGTTCAAGAGAAAATAGGTCATTTTTAGTACTACTGGCATTTTATGTTGAGAAATGGGGAACTAAGCCAAGATTGTGATGCCATAAGAGGTTACAATATAATGTAACCCCTATGGAGAGGTAGTTTGGGGCCACTGAAGTTGAGAGTCACACAGATCACTGAAGATGTACTTAGACTAGTCCTGATGCCCTGTGAGTAGTAAGATCAGGGGGACCAATGTTGCTTGTCATATAGTCATATAATCCAATAGCTCCCAATGAAAGGCCAGTATATTTCTGGGAGGACTCCATCATGGTATTCCAGAGAAAATCATCTGTAGGGACATGACCTAATGATTGGCAGAATGGGACCCCAGAATTTTCTGTAGTGACTGTAAGTGTCCTAATCAACACACTGGATAGTTTGGCCCATCTCTGTGTATATGTAGGTTGGGTAGGGGCAGAAGGAGGGGAATTGAAGACATAATCCCCCAAGCTTGTACCCTGGTGTCTAGCCTCAATAGTTGCATCTCGCTGAAAGATGCCTTAAGGGTCAAACTTCTTCAAATTCAGAAACAATGCATTTGTCTACTTCTCAGAGAACCCTCAAGCATAAACACACATGGATGCACCAGGGAAGAAACTGGGGATGAACACTTCCTGTTAGTTTAAATCGGTTCTTATTGCTGTGTACAATGTAGAGGAGGGCTTCTCCCACCAAATTTTTGGTCATGGCCCACTATGTTCTTAAAGCCCTCTAAGACAATGGAGCCCTGAGTCAACAAAAACATTCCCCTGTAGTTCTAAAACAAAGATGCTTAATTTATTTACCCTGAAATCAAGGGCATTTCCCAGGAGATCTGCATGCGTCACCGGGATGTAAGGTAGCCATTCACTTCTAAAGCCTTAAAGCAGTTTTAAGATCATTAGTAAACTGTGGTGCTCAGAAGAGCAGTGATGACATCATCTAAAAAGAAAATCGATGTTCCCTTCAACTGTACATTTTAATATTAAACAAAAATAAATCTTAGCCTCTGTGGTCTGTCTCTGACTGACGCAGCTGTTGTCTCTCCAGGTGGGGTTCTAAAAATGAAATGAAGGTAGGGAGCTTTATGAGTCTTCCTTTATATTTTGTAGCTCAGCGTGGCACTCAACAGTGCCTCGAACTATAATACTTCTTTTTTAAGTGGGCCACAAGTGGAGAGCTTTATGTGTTCTCTCGCCAAGCCAAACAATAGAATGTGGACACCACCACTCAATCCCCCCAACCACTCACACACAAATCACATGATCTGAATATTTGGAGGTGTCTATTTCAGTGTTGCTCCCTCTAAGGTTACTGATAATGAGATTCATCTGTTTCTTGTCGCTATTTTTGGAAACGATCTTTTGACTGTTAGCAGTTCATAAAAAGATTTGAAAATTGTGAAAGTATTTTTATAGTAGTTATTTAAAGCCCGGCCTGGTACCAGTTTTAGTTTTATTACCACCTGTCATAATAAATGTATATGCATGTCTTTAGGCAGATACGCATGTATAAATATTATTTAATAATTCTAGACACAATGAATGGTGACGCACCATAGACCCAAGGTCACCAATGAAACGTCACTGGTCTCTTTGCTCATCTCTTCTCTAATACCTGCCTGCTTCTAGTTTTCATGTTTGATTATATCTGATACTTTCTATTTGCCCAGAAACTTTGGAAATATCTTCTAAATATAGCCTTGCGACTGTGGATTCCTTTGGAAAACCTGCACTCACGTTAAACCCACAGAATGCATTCCATCCAGATGCTGGTGGCTCCACAGCTGTATCTTGCACTCCTTCTGACCATTAAGCTTTGCCTGAAAAACAGCCTTCCCTGAAAATGCTCCTCTTTCTGAGTCCACACCTCAGTTGGTCCTCCCCAAGACAGCTGTCAGGAAGCCATGAACCTGCCCCTCCTCCTCTGAAATCTATTTGCTGCCAGTCACCAATACCGATTACTATTCGTGCTGACGATTGTGTTACGGTCTCATCTTCTCTTTCCGAACAACCTTATCAGGCTCATATTTTTAATCCTAAGTATTATTAAAACCATGAGATAGTCTTGGTAGCTACTAATTATTGTCATGTGACTCATAAGATAATGCAGCTAACACAGCTGAGCTATACAAGATGGTCCCCTCAGCATGCCATGAGGAAGCCATACCTGTAAAGACCCTATTTTGACACTTCACCAACATCTGTCCTAGCCTGTTTGGAGTTACTCATGTCTCTGTCTGAGATCTCTCCTGTGTCAGTGAATTTTGATTGTATAGATGGTTGTATTGAACAGTGAGTGCCTACAAGGTTGAAGAAGCACATACTCCGGGTGTATCTGTGATGGTGTTTCTAGAAAAGACTAAGGAGTAGGAACCAGTCCTAAGTGTGGGTGGCGTCCCCCATACCAGATGCCTTGGACTCAGAGTTAAAAGGGGAGAGAGGCGAGAACTTGCTGGCACAGGTGCCCTCTCTCTGCTCCCTGCCCACTAGGAGGCCAGCTGCTCTCAACTGAGAGGCTCAGCCAGGTCCTCCCAGCCACAGTGGATCAGAAGCTCTAAGAGAGAGCTAAACTAAATCTCCCCTCCTTTGGGCTGTTGGTCTCTAGCATTTGCCATGGGGTTGAAACAGTTAATGACACTCCTGCCTCTGCTCTTCTGTCTGCCTCTGCCTCTGCCTCTATCCACACTTGTTTTATTTCCTTTCTCCATTTTTTTAAAATTTAGGTTACTCATTCTTAAATTTTCTGTCACATATACACATGCCTAGAAAAACCCTTAGGGACATTTCTACAGATTAGGTCTCTCCTTGTAGGATATTTGCTGAAGCATATTAATATCAGTTATCAAAATTCTTTAAATCACAGACTGAATTATTGATCTTAGAAAAATCAGTATCCTGGGTTTGGGCTCACAGAAACATGCCAAATTATCTATGATGAATGAAGTTCCTTAAATTTAATGATTTACACTGAAGATTTACAAATTTTTGGAAAGAGATTTATTCTACATTGGTATTACATATCAACTTCCAAATGTACATATTTGACATATTAGGCAAGCATAGCCATAACTATAGGCTCCCTTGGCAAATGAGAATGTATCTTAATATTGCATAGCTATCCAGTTTTAGAATTTTGGCAAATAGCATACTATATATTTAGCTCATTTTAAAAAAAATTGTTAATACAACAATAATTGAGGTTAGCAGTGGGCTGATAAGAACTCTTGGGACAGAGTCACGGTAATGGAGGATTATCTCAGGTGTGAAGGTTACTTAGGAGGAAAGTCTAACAAACATGCTTTTAGCCTGATAGGTCATCTACTATTGAAAAAAGAAGTTCTCCTTTAAAATGTATACGACACTGGTGAAACCGCATAGTTGGTAAAGTGCTTGCTATGTAAGCATGAGAACAATCCATAGGACTATATAAAGAGGTAGACACAGCAGTGCACACTGGTATCCCAGCCCTGGAGAGGCAGGTGCAAGGAGATTGCTATATCCTGCTGATCTAATGGGCTGGCTAACCGAGCCCCAATTGGCAAGTGCTGATCTCAGTAAGAAACCTTGCCTAATGAAAGACCTCATTGACTTCTGGCCTCTACATTCATACACAGTCATGTGGATGTACACACAGACCCACAGGCAACATGTTTTCTTTAAATTTTTTAACAGTTGCTGAAGAATTACCCACTGTTTCTGCTTTACAACCTTGCTCGATTCATCTTGCTGTGTCAGTCAATGCAACGTTACATATTTATAAGGCCCCACTTTATACAAATTGTATTCCTGTTTTATAGACTGGTGAGGATTCATGGCCTATACACTTATCTGGATTCATTTCTCGTTCTTTACAAATGCTATAGCCGCAATTACTTTCCCTGACTATTACACAACCAGAAATAAAGATGGCAATCAACCTTTTGGTTCACAGGCATGATTCCAACTCTTCTGAAGCCTTTTATAGACCACAGCTTCTTTCCCTCATATGTTAAGAAAGGTGAATGTGATGTAATATCAATGAATAAGTCCTAACTCACTGTAAAGCAAACACAGCTGTAAACACAGTGTGTCTATACAGTGAGCCACGGAACTACTTCGCTCACCACTCCTCAATGCAGTTACCTTCCTCTCCTGACAGTCACTCTCTGGACCTTGTTCTCTTGTGCAGATTCACCACCAGAATGAACTTCCATACATGATGTAGTTTAGTTCCCTCTGTCTTTTGAAATATATGGAAGCAGAATGGCCCAGTGTGCAGGTGTTGGTGGTTGTTATCATTTGCTCATCTGTGTTGTGATTTAGCACCTTTCTGTGTCTTTTATTCTACTTTCTGCCTGCAGCTGCAGCATGGTTTATTTTTATACCACACACTTGATACATATTTGAGTGGTCTTTGTCTTGAGGATATTGTTCCCATAAGTCTATGCGTAATTTCCTGTTGTTTCTCTTCATGCACATGTACCTGGGTTTCTAGGTCAAACATATGTGTGCATTTGGCTTCATTAGCGATCCCAGTTTGCTCGTCAAGGTGAATATGCAAGGGTCAATGAGGTGGCCATCAGCATCCTTCTACGTCAGACCTTTTAACAGCATAACACATCATCAGATACATTATACTGTGGCCTTGGTTATTATTTCCCTGAGACTGAGCATCTTTTCATGTGTTTAATTATTATTCTGAACCTTCTCTTTGCAAAAAAAAGCATATTTTAGTTTCTCTGTCACTTGCCCACTGGATTGCCATTAACTGTCCTTTCTTGATGTCTCTTTTCAACTATGAGTAGTCTCAGTTCCATTTTTGATATGGCAATATGACTCTTTTCTTGTTATATGTGCTCAGACAATGTCTCCCTCTCTGTGCAAGAAAATTTTGGGGTTTGGGGCTTGAGACAATTCAAGAGTACAGCCTAGCAAGCACAAGGGTCTTGGCTCCATCACCAGATCTGCAAACAAAAACTTACTGGAGTTAAAGACTTTCTGTTCCCCCCACCAGATCCTGAGGAACCACTCTCAGGCTTAGTATATATAATTGTTTGACCAATGGTTTAGGCTTCTTATTGGCTAATTCTAACTATAAATTAATCCATTTTCATTAGTTTATATTTTACAATAAGGCTTGTATCTTGCCGGTAATGTTCAGACCTCTTTCTCCTTTGGCAGCTACATTGCATGTCCACTCTGCTCTCTCTCTCTCTCTCTCTCTCTCTCTCTCTCTCTCTCTCTCTCTCT
>LOJH01007722.1:20081-30118 GCA_001685095.1 Ellobius talpinus
TGTGTGTGTGTGTGTGTGTATCTTTGTTTGTACTTCCCACCAACTTTACTCTGTTAATCCATTGGCCAAACAGCTTTATTCATCAACCAATAAAAGCAACCCATATAGAGGACATCCCACATCAACCTATAGATAAAAGCAACTTTTGACACAGCTTATTCTCATTCATGCATCATTTTGAAATTGGCAATGCTGCTTTTCCCTGTTTAAGCAATGCTGCCTAAAACATCAAGTCATGAATAACACTCTATACTATTTTCAGCACCTCATTTTTTCTTAGTTCTATTAAATTTATTATTTGTAGTTTTGTGCATAAGGTCCTATATGTACTTAGCAAGCAATCCTTCCCTTGCTGATGCTTTGCATGAGCCATATCATGAATTCCATACTCATATATACTAGGGGCTGTTACTGTTTTCTCTCTTTTGTTTTATTGGTGTATTAATCTGCCTTTGTAGTAACATCCAAAATCTCTTACCTGAATTTTGCAATAAGTCCTAGTATGTGATGAAATCAGTCCTCTTTCTTCTTATGTGAATTTTCACTAGAGTCAACTCTGCTAACTTCTTGGTCACAGTATCTCCTTGTTGTACTTGTAAACTATTTGCATAAATAGGCAAATATAACCAGTGATTATCATACATATTAATTTACTGGTATCATTCTTGCCTCTTGGTGCTGAAGTGGTATCCTTCTTGATTTCTATCATTTAGTAGATAATCACTTTAGGATTCTTCCTCCATCCTGTCCCTCTGGTGGGACACCTCTGCATCCTCTTGGTGAAATTATCATCCTTGTCTTTAGAAATCACATGATCTGAGGGAGAAGTGCACAGTCCCTAAGGACGGGAAGTATCCAGGGATGTTGGGATGATGGTAAAAGAGGGCCCTCCATTCCTGAACTCTTTCCATTCACGTCTGTTTTCCCTATAGAGAATGTAGTAATGCACAATGGTCAATGTTTCCCTAACCCTTTAGTAATGATCCCAAAATCTTCCCTTCATTTATTGTTGCTTTGAGAGTCTACTGCCTGGTTCGAACAGGGCACCAATGATTGTTATTTCTATATATGGGATCAGCTGATACAGTGGTCTTTGTAAAGGTCTAGCACTCCCTTTTCCAAGATGATGAGTCTTCTAAATAACTGAAAAAAAAAACATGGTTTGTTGAATCTATGGATACTCAAAGAACTGTTTAGCACCCTATAACATTAATATTGGTTGCTGGATTGTAGGAAGAACAAAATAACCCATACTTAATATACATATATGTATATTTTTTTCACTGCGATATTTTATATATAATTATAATATTGTGTGTTATAATACATGCAATGTTAATATATAATATGTAATATATATGCATTATATATAATGTGTCAGTGAATATTGTGTGTTTATATATATATATAAAATGTCACAGTAAGTATAACAGAAAATACAAGCTTTCAATTAACCTGTTTAAGATGTTTTTTAAGTTATGCTAATTCAGCCATGCCATTTTTAACTTCAGATACAACATGATTATCGTTTTCCATAGACATCTGTACATCACAGAGAGTTAGCTGAAATTCCTTCACTGTGATATCTAGAACACTTATAAGATGATGCCATAACTTGACCTAAATTATTGGCCAGAGACAGTGAAAGAGAGACAATGGAGATGTGAAGTATAAATAGGTGAGCCATCTCAAGATGATGCCATTGAAATCACGATGCACCTCCTGCACAGTGGACGCCAGTGTCCTGTAGTGACAGAGATTTGTGCTTCCTAGCCTGGAATTTTTAAAGTTTGTTTTCTTTTACTTTAATGAATTGTTTATTTTACATCCACAGATGTTTGCTTGCATAGATCGAGGTGCACCATTGCACACCTGGTGACGACTAAGTCCACAAGAGGGTCAGGTCCCCTGGAACTGGTTGTGACCCATCATGTGTGTTCTGGGAGCTGTAGTCGGGTCTTTTACAAGAGCAGCAACTGCTATTAAACACTGAGTCACTTTTTTTTTTAACTCGTCTCTTCTGTGTTTTTTCAAACTACTTCTGGCTAACTGCATTTGGTCAGCTTTCTTCTATAAGCACCCAGACAAGGAAGAGTATGAATTTACCAGAAATTGCCTCCTAAGATTGCTAGACTAATATTCTACCCAGTTTCATCTTTTCTTTGTCCTTATTTGTAACATCCTTTAACCCTAACAACTGTGATATCACTAGGTCTGATCGAATGATGATGAGCCAGTGACTTTGTCTTCTTTGTCTTTTCTAAAGTAGGGCATCAGGGAATACTTTAGAATTGATAACTTGATAATTTAGATTTTTAAGAATTGATAATTTAGATTTTTCTATTCCTTTTTAAAATTTTTGTCATTTATTTTACATACCAACCAGTTTTCCCCTTCCTTCTCTCATCCTCCCACTTCTCATCTACCCCTCCCCCAGCAACTTCTCCAGTCAGAAAGGGGCAGGCTTCCCATGGAAGTTAACAAAACATGGCACATCAGTTTGAGGCAGAACTAAGCTCCTTCCCTGCATCAAGGCTGGGCAAGGCAACCCAACTTGAGTTTACCCAGGAGATCTCTATTTCCCCTTTCCAGAGAAATTCATATGTCCTTCTTTGTGCCTTCCTTGTTACCTAGTCTTTCTGGAGTTGTGGATTGTAGCTTGGTTGTCCTTAACTGATAGCTAATATCCACTTATGAGCGAGTACATGCCTTATTCAACTTTCTGGGTTTGGGTTTCCTCACTGGAGATAATTTTTTTTCTAGTTCCATCCATTTACCTGCAAATTTCATGATGTCATTATTTTTTAATGCTGGCTAATACTCCATTGTATAAATATACCACATTTTCTTTACCCATTCTTCAGTTGAGGGGCATCTAGGTTGTTTCCATGTTCTGTCTATTACAAATAACTCTGCTGTGAATACAGTTCAACAAGTATCCTTGTAGTATGATTGAGCATCCTTTGGATATATGCCCAAGATTAATATAGCTGGGTCTTGAGGTAGATTGATTGCCAATTTTCTGGGAAACTGCCATATTGATTTTTAAAGTGTCTGTACGAGTGTGCACTCTGATCAGCAGTGGAGGGGTGTCTCCTTATTCCATATCCTTTCCAATATAGGCTGTCATTAGAGAATTTGCTAGATTTTTAAGGAATTATATCAAATATCAGGCTGACCTTATTCTGTGTGTTCATCTCTCTTACTAAACTGTGAGACTTGGCATTAAAAAAGATGACAACTGGAGACTTGCTGCCAAATTTATATCTCATTACATTTAATCTCTCTATTTTAAGAAGGTTCCACTGTTTAAACTATCTTGACTTATGTTGAGGAAAGGCAATACAAGATTTTAGTTCATCTGTCATGGATAGCATAGGATAAAAGAGAATCATCACTCGGGGCCTGTTTTATAAAATTCAGATTTCAGATGGTTTTCTTTGCCTTTTTTTGTTTTGTTTTTGTTTTTTGAAACAGCATTTCTCTGTGTGTCTCTGGATATCCTGGACCTCCCTCTGTAGACCAGGCTGGCCTCAAACTCACAGAGATCTGTCTGTCTCTGTCTCCCTGAGTGCTGGGATTAAAGGCATGAGCCACTACCGCCCTGCTCTTCAGGGGGGGGGTTTAAGTGTCCTTGAACTAGTTGGCATTCTGGACATAATGCTGTATTGTGTACAGACAATACATATAAATACATATTTTATATAAAATATACGCATATATATGAATACAAATAAGTTTAGATTTCTGGACTTCTTGATGTACAACCAAGATTCAATGGAATCCCACTTGGCTGTGTCCTGCAGAACTAAGTTGAATCCCTACAAGTCTATTCTGTCTATAAGCCCAGTTATTCAAATGGATCTCAAACTTGGCATTGATTTTATAATTATAGCAAAGATATTATCATGTACACATTTGTAAATACTCATTATTATGAAAATATCTCTTTTTTGATACAGGATCCTGCTGTGTAGCCCTTGATGGTCAGGAATTTTCTTTGTAGACCAGGCTGACCTCAAACTCACAGAGATGTGCCTGTCTCTGCCTCCTGATTGCTGGGATTAAAGTCAAGCACCACCACACATAGCTATGTTTTTAATTTTAAAATATCTTTCCTATATCCAGTGACAAAGGAGAGCAGGTTATCCTAGGGCCTCAGTTGGATCATGATCCAATAAAGTGGTCAGAGAAAAGTAGGGTAAGAAGAAACAGCTGTGACTGGTGCCTGCATGATGGTTTAAAAGAGCTTGCTGCCATTCGGTATATTTCATTCATTCTCCAATACATTTTACAGAAAGTTCAAACTGATCAATAATTTAAAAACAAGTTACTATAGAAAACCTCCATACTGAGTAGAGCAACATGTTTCACATCCCAGCCCCGAAATCACAGAGA
Source organism: Ellobius talpinus (assembly GCA_001685095.1). Taxonomy (NCBI): domain Eukaryota; kingdom Metazoa; phylum Chordata; class Mammalia; order Rodentia; family Cricetidae; genus Ellobius; species Ellobius talpinus. The sequence continues at coordinate 24,480 of LOJH01007722.1, forward strand.
CCGAGGGTATTCAGCTTTTGTCTCAGAAAGCTCATTGCTTACAACCTGGCCATTACTGTTCTATCAAAAGTTTTGCATTAGGACATCGTATGTCTGATGAATTTTATCATTTGCTCATAAAGTCAAATCCTGATGGACATAGGCTAAACAAAAGTATTGAGAAAGGGGTAGAAAAATAAATAGAAAGCAAAAGAACTGTGCGGTTCCTAAAAAGACACTTGGAGAACCCTGTAAACCAAGGGTCTCTCATAGACATAAAAGTTAAATGCCAAGCAATAAAATGGAATTGGTTGTTTGTGAACTGCTTTGCTTCGAGTTATTTAATTCTTTATCAAACCACAATGTACTTGTGAAACAAAAGTCTTGTTTGACAAGACTTTCGAGTGGTAAAAGATTTAATGATGAAGAGAATATGAGGAGGTCCGGAGACGGAGACTTGGGAAGGCTGAGCTGAAGAAAAAGAAAAAAATAGATTGAGAATAGGAAGATGTTTTCTAAGGGCACACTAAAATTTCTTTTGAAATTCAAAGTTAGCTTCCAGACTGAAATCATAGGTTGTTTGGTTAGAACCTACTTGGAGCAAGTATGAGACAAAAATCTTTGTACATAAAACACACACTTCATTTAATGATCTCGCTGGAATGTGCAGGTAATGTGAGTCCTGAGGAGCCATAAAAATCATTATCAGTGGCACTGAAACAGCGTTAAGCACAGGAGAAATTTAATGAATTAATGCAGTTCAGCAAAGCCTTGCAGCTGGTGAAAACTAGGTCTACTTTTCCAAGAAGCTTTGTGCCCAGAATTTTGTCTTTGATGGCCCCAAAATCACAGATAGCAAATCCTGTCCCTGCAAAGGACATTCACAGTTGTATGGCAGAGACTGCTTGTTCATTTCTGGCTGTCCAGACCTGAAATAATCACACAGAAACTGTATTAATTAAAACAATGCTTGGCCAATCACTGAGGCATATTGCTAGCTAGCTCTTATATCTTAAATTAACCCATCTCTATTAATCTGTGCATCAACATGAGGTCATGACCTACTGGCAAGGTTCCGGCAGGCTCCCACAGGCTCCTTCGGCAGCTACATAGTGTCTCTCTGACGCCACCTTCTTTCTTCCTCTATCTGCTTGAAATTCCCACCTTATCCTATTCTGCCCTGCCATGTAGGCAGTAGGCCAAGGCAGCTTTAGTCATTAATCGATAAAAGCAACACATATACAGAAGGACTTCCCACATCACAGATTAACATATTTGGAAAACTATTTTAGAGCCATGGCATCATGTCTTTCATAATCTATTTTTCTTGTACTTGGCTTAATCTCTGCTTTGGAAATAAGAAATCCTAAGATGTGAAAAATATTTGTAATCCTGTTATTAAATGTTGAAAATAAATTAATGATAGTGAGTGACTGGGTGAAATTTTATGATTGTCATCCTGATGCATCTGCAGACATTTAGTCATGGTTTTAGATCAGACATGATATACATTATAAACTTTTTAAACTGGTATGTGTACTATTCATAAACATATCTTGCCTATTACTTTATTCATCCAGTAGTCAGCTGCACCACGAGGGAAAAGAGGGAGCACTATTGGTATGTGTGAAGAAGTTTCTCCTCTGTGGGGTAAAGGGCTGAAGTGAGAACCACACAGAGGAACTTAATAAGGCAGGCAGATACAATGGGAATATTCTGTACAAGTAGCTTAACAGACAACAGAGTGAATAACTCCTCAGGGAATGAGTGCAATGGCTAGGGGTGTTGAATCTTCGCCCACTATAAGATTGAGAAAAATTGATTTAAAAAAGTAGATACAGCAAGAGTGGTTTCTTTGCTATGAAAAATTTGTCAACATGTTTGAACATTGATGGGTGTATTTAAGAGAGGTTTGAAAGATGCTGCAGGGAAAATGGCATGTCCCCTGAGGGTGGCCTCTGGAATGTGGGAGGAATGCGGATGTTTCCTGGGGTTTCCTTCAGTTTCAATAGTAGGAGGACAAAGAGGAAACAGCACAGTCATGAAGGGTGTTTCCGTTTATTTGCCATCATGCCCTCCATGCTTTAAGATCATGAGTGACATTCCTAGCCCTGAGCACATTGCACACTCTGTCACTGTGATCCAGCAGAATGGCTTCTGCTGGATTTTGTTAATAATTTGGTTTTTTTCTGATAGCACATTACTTCAGAATGAATACAGAATGAAGGTGAGTGGGAGGGGAGACACCAACAATATTCTAGGCTGCTATATCCTCATATTTGAACTCAAATGTAAATTCTGAATTCTTATGGGATTGTGATCTTCAAAGCATGTATTTCTCTGATATGGCTCTCACTTTTCAAAATTAAAACACATAGAACTAAACTTTTTAAAGGAGATAATATATCGTTTCCAACTAATAGTCTGTCATCTCTGGACTCTATCCCCTTAAAGGTGCAATACTTAACACCACACCAGACAAATTAGTGTGTTCCTGAGCAAAGATCACAGATAGAAACCACACTAGGGTCCTAAATTCAAATCCAATTTCTTTTGTATGCTCATCATAATCTAAACAAGCTTAAATTTCCACAGGGAAAAAAAAATCTTCCAAATGCTGAAAATAGTGTTGATGGGTAAGCATGAGACAGAAGAATTTGAATCTTGTGCTATTAGTGATTTTGAATCTCACATGGAATCAAATTCAACAGAAAAGCATGAGCCACATCTCTGGGCAGAAAAGAAAATTGTATGAGACTGAACAATCAAAGCATGGGTTTTTATTAAATAATTTTATGACTATGCTTTAGCTGACTTTTTTTGAGAAAAATCAATGTTTGCTATTGTAATGGTTTTCACATGTGTATGCGTAGAAAATTTGCTGTATCCCATGAACTAAGGAATTCATAATCTAATAATAATAATTGAGATAGAAGCTATTAATGGGACTATAAGCCACCACCCAGACTCCTCTTAAAGGAAAAAAATTTCATGCCTAATCTGCTGGGGGTGAGGTAGGCAGATGCCCTTCAGTGGCAATACATCAGGTTCCTCTCAGCTGTGGGAGGCTTCTTTGCCCAGCATCTCACTCTGATTGTTGTATTTTATGTTCTGACCTATAGCAACAGAGTAGGGCATGGTAATTTTGGCTCAGTAAAGAACAATTGTGATCTGCTATGCTAATTACGGAAATGCTTCTGGGCTTAGCTAATTCTATAGTTGGCCCCTTAGAAAAATTAGACTTCTCCTTGACTCCAACCCTGCTTTCTCTGCTGCCCAAAGACATTAATTTCAAAAGCATATCATAATAAAGGACTTGTAGGCAATGTCTGCCTCCTTGCCTTCTTCCCACAGAATGCAGCCTGCGAGCAAATGTAGCCTCCTCTCCTTCAAGCTACAGGAATCAAAGAGGGTTGCAGAATGAAAACTAAATATATAGAAGCAGGCAATATTTCTTCGGCTTGTTTTCTCACTATTTAGTTTATGGTATCTCAGAAGAATTGCTTCATTGGGATTTCTGAAACTCAGGACTGGAGATATTCCCTGCGTGTCCCGTAATTCACAGCGTGGATATACAGCAAGCACAGCCACTCATTCACTGTCTTTGCCCGCTCTGTTTTTACGAGGGGTTCCTCGGAGCCTGCAGTCTTTTCTGATGGTTTCATGACTCCTCAGCCTCCCGCTCATCCACATCGGCACGGACAGATTCTTGTCAGAAACAATCAGTCTTTATGAAGCTGAAGGGGTAATGTTTCCGACCGGTAGACCAAATCAAAGCGGTTCTCACTTGTTCTGTTGTTGCCTGATAGCTCTCACCTCTATTTGAATTCTTCAGATTTTAAGTTTGAAGCAAGTCAATGGCTTTCTTTTTTATTTATATGCAAAGATTCTTGGTGGACACATTATAGAGTTTCAGCATCTAAGAGTAATATAGTTTAAACAAAACCTTCTAATTGATATCTGCTGTTTTATGCCATTATATCATTGCATGCCACTGAATAGTCTCTGCCCATGGGGATGGAAAATATTGTATAAACATAACTCCATAGATCACATCTCATTATAATAAGGAAGATTTCCACTCGTCCAATGTGCATCTACTCACTGCCTTCGTGCCAGCAAGAAAACAACGAGCCTGGGTGTGCGCATGCACTCACACATCCAGTGAAATTTTTCTTGAACTTTTTCTCTTCACTCTTTCCTTCTACACCAAACACCTTCCATACACTAAATGTTAAACATATTGTTTCTTCTAATTCATTCTGCTTCCCTGATTGAAGTGAGTATGCCAGATGTGACCGCTGGAAAATGGGACCTCGGCAGATTGTTGGTAAAGGAGTGAATACAGAAATCACAATTCTGAATCACAAATTAACAGCATCCTCAATGCAGTAAGGAACATGGCTGGAAACCGGATCTTTGGGCTAGCTCCAAGAAAGCACAATAGCAAAACACATGTACGAGGTGATCTTCCCGCTGGCTTTGTAAGGATGAAAGTAAGAGGATGTACAAAATAGACAGAGCCTTTTAATTTTGTGGCTTTGTGGTTGTTTTAGCGGCAGTGTGAGCTCATGGTTGACTATGAATATCCCTCACAGACACATGTTCTTGAGCATCTGGGCTCAAGATAGTGGCACTATTTTAGACGGGGTTGGAACATTTGTGATAGGGGGCTTAGTTGTAAGAAGTGGATTGTGAGGACATGGGAAATAAAAGTCACACCCACTTCTGCTTCTGGCCTGTACATTCTGATTTCAAATGTGCTGAGCTGTGAGGCACTTCGGCTCTGTGTTCCTGTTGCTGTGAGCTCTAACATGCCCCCTTCCTGCGATGCACTGAAATCCCACAAAAGTGCTAGACCATTCATATAAGCATGCCTCCCTTAAGTCGTTTCTGTCAGGTATTTTGTCACATGGATGAAAACAGGAATTAAAATAGAAAACTGATAGTAGAGAGAGGGACTTCTGCGGCACGAACCTGATCCTGTGGACGGCTGGCCTCTGGAACTGGTACGCAGGAGGCAAAGGTAGGAGAGTTTGAAGGCCTGACAGGGTCTATAAAATGGAAACCTTCATGAGCCAGGCAGGAGGGAATGCCTATATAGATGGAAGAAGTAAAGGCCCGACTCATGAGGTCTCAAGTTGGTAAAGGATTCTGCCAGGAGTAGGTCTAGAAGGAACCTCGTGACATAGTAAAACAATGAAGCTGGCTGTGCTGGCCCCTTTTCTGAAGTTTTGAACAAGGCTAAATTATAAAATTAATAAACCCAATTAATTTGATAGATGAAATTTCAAAAAGAAAATCCTTCAGGCTGTGTCAGGTTCGCTGTTCACTGCTTTGGTGCATACTTACAATGTCAGGGAAGACAAACTGAAACAGAAATGTGGAAAATGTTACAATAGAGCCATGAAAGAAATGCAAATCTAGATGACGTTAATGATAGGAAAAATGTAGGTAAAGAAATTGCTAACTGTTAAAGAGATTAAGCAAAAGCCATACACATGCACTGGGACCGTAGCAGGGGAGCTTTGAGAGTGAGAACCCTCCCTAGAAAGCCCCAGCATTTAAAAATGAAAACACATCTAAAAAATCTTTCTTTATAGTGAGCATGTAGTGTGTGTGTGTGTGTGTGTGTGTGTGTGTGTGTGTGTGTGTGTGTG
>LOJH01007723.1:333-12065 GCA_001685095.1 Ellobius talpinus
AATGGCAATTCTACCAAAAGCAATCTATAGATTCAATGCAATCCCTATCAAAATACCAACAAAATTCTTCACAGACCTTGAGAGAACAATAATCAACTTTATGTGGAAAAACAAAAAACCTAGGATAGCCAAAACAATCCTACACAATAAAAGTACTTCTGGAGGCATTACTATCCCTGACTTCAAACTCTGCTACAGAGCTACAGTAATGAAAACAGCTTGGTATTGGCAGCAAAACAGAGATGTTGACCAATGGAATTGAATAAAATACCCAGATATTAACCCACAAACCTATGAACACCTGATTTTCAAAAAAGGAGATAAAATTATACAATGGAAGAAAGAAAACATCTTTAGCAAATGGTGCTGGGATAACTGGATGTCCACATGTAGAAGAATGAAAACACAGACTGCTTTTTTAAGGGATAAAAGCTTCTTCTTTATTTTATTATTCTTTCTGTCCTTGTTCTATCCTATCCTTTTTCTATTCTGTTCTTCCCTGATGCTTCCCTTATTTTTCTCATCTAATTACCTTATTCTCATTAATGCCTAATGTCTTCCTTCTACACCTTTATTTCTACTTCCTTCCTTCCACATTTTTTCCTGTTTTTTTCCTTCTAACTTCTTTATTTATTCCTTATACCTTATGGTATCTTTTAAGTAATATAAAAATTACAACATGGTTACATTCTTTTTTAAAGCGAATGATAAGAATGAATTCAAGTAAAAACCAGCATGTTTTTTCACATCCCTTACATCATTAAACATTTTACATATTATAAGTGAAAAAATTATTCCCAAAAGCCCACATATGGTTAGATATTTACCCTTTAGACCTCTTACAGATCAAGAGTCTTTCAGTCATAACCATATGCATAGGCAGTAATTTTTATAATTACAGGAAAGCAGTTACTAATTTTACATTTCATAATTGTCAGTCTTGTCTAATTATCTTAATTAAATATATAATTCTTTGTTTTTTAGTTACATGAATGAAGCATGATTAATAGAAGCTCAGAAACAGATATGCAGTTCAACCTGAAGAAAAGAAAAGCATTGTAGCCAGTCACTGGCTCTTACCTTGACCTCAGTCCAAAAGCAGTGATCCTGCCTCCAGGAATCTCAGAATTATACTGTGTCTGAGAGCAGTCACCTCCCATCTTATATTCCTCTCTAGTTCTGGGATTAAGGGCATGCACCACTACCACATGGTTTCTCTGGCAAGCTAGTGTGGCTACCAGAATTAACAGTGTATGTCATTGTGGCTACTGGGACTAAAAATGTGTGTCACCACTGCCTGGTTTGGAATGTTGACCAGTGTGGCTGTTTTACTTTTCTGACCTTCAGGCAACCTTTATTTATTAAAATACAAATAAAATACCACTACATTTTCCCTGCTTGTCTAAAATAAAACTATAACTAATATAAGAATAACTGTATACAATACATGCAATAACTATATATAATATATACAGGCAATAAATACATCAACAATGTCTAGTCCATTTGCATTTGTCAAATAGAGGAAATACTCCAGATCTATCCTATCTTAAAGAGCCCAAATGTTTGTACCTAATTTACTTTTACCATAATTTCCATTATCATCCAAAAGTATCTTTTGTTATCTCTCAACTATATATACTTTACATTTCCATAGTGAATTTCCTTTCTGAGTCTCATAAACAAGGGAGTCTATAACTATATAGTCTTCAACTATCTCAGAGACCCAAGAAGGAAATAATATTAGCTGAGTAAGCAGGGAGTGCAAACAAGCAACTTCAAAAAATGTGAGAAATGACAGAAACAGTTTGCTACCTAGACAGTCACCCATAGTTCTTCTGCAACTTTGGGGCATCTCCATCTTTGGTTTACAGACCTAGCATAGCCAACAGAACTTTCTGTGAAGGAAGACATTCAGAAGGGCTGTCACTCCTAGTCTTGACATTGTTTGACAGTCACCTTCTTTTGTGTTCTGCTTGTCCTTTTAAGATAGCATATTGTTAGCAGTAAAGGCAAGAGTATTTTCTAGACAAGTGACATACTTTTGCCACAAAGAAATTAAACTCCACATGGAGTATCTTCAAAGTACATTATCTTCTCTGAAGTAGATTGGTGCTGCCAAGAGCAGATATGACTGATTGTTATGAAAAAAGAGCCTATGTCATTAAAACATCTTAAATGCCATATTCTATAGATCTCTGAAGTATATGAAGATTACCTATCTAAAGTATGTCTTTGTTTGACTTTGAAAATATGCCTAATGTAATTATAAGTTCAATTATAATAGGTGACTAATTATAAATAGTACTCCCTTTTATTCATATATAGTTGTTAATAATAATTTTCAAGGACTAGAGATTTGCATTACAATGTTAAATGATTGTAGTGGATTCACTTTGAGCACAGCTAAGACCCTAAGCAATAGAGGAGGAAGTGCTTGAACTTGTTTTACCTTGTAGTCAAACTGATGATTATCTTAAATATCACCATAGAACCTTGGTTCAATAATAGATGAAAACAGAGGCAGAGAACCACATCAGAGCACTGGACTGAGTTCCCAAGGTCCAGTTGAAGAGTAGAAGGAGTGAGAATATGAGCAAGGAGGTCAAGACCATGAGGGGTTCACCCACTGAGACAGTTTTCCTGAGCTAAAGGGAGCTCAACAACTCCAACTGGACTGGGAGTGAATGAGCATGTGATCAAACTAGTCCCTTTGAATGCGGTTGACAGTTGGGGCAGACTGACAGTAGCACTGGGATTTGTCTCTACTGCATGTACTAGCTTTTCGGAATCCTGTTCTCTTTGGATGTATACCTTGCTTAACCCAGATGTAGTAGGGAGGGCCTTGGACTTGCCACAGGGCACGGTGCCTTGTCCTCTCTTAGGATTGGAGGGGAAGGGTGTGTGGAGTGAGTAGGAGGAGGGGAGAGAGTTGGAATTTGGATTGGTATTGTTTTAAAGTAATAAAATAATAAAAAGCCATTAAAATGTTAAATGAACTGTATAGGTAAAATACCTTGAACAAGATTAGAAATGTATACACAATATGTTCTTAAAAATTTAACCTCAAATTTGCATTAATATACAAAATTTGAATATAATATACAAAAGTTCAATCAAATGTAAAACATTTAAAACTAGTAGTTTCTTTTTAAAGGTAAATTTAATAGTCTACCTTTTTAGCCTATCATATCTATAATATCCATAATCTATCACATGACCAAAAACCACCAACCCCACCTCTTGGAAATGTGGTCATCAAATTCGTAAATGTACTTCCTGTTGTCTGGGGGCAGCAGTATCTTTAGAGGATCCTGAAAGAAAAATTTGGGTTAATTGTCAAGTCCTGGGAGAGGTAGGTCTATCATTTTTTGTTTAGGCTATGTGTAATGGTAAAGTGCAGGGCTTGTCTGCAGTCCTTGCTAGAGTAGTCTGTAAAATGGATCTTCTCAGTTAGCAAACTAGAAATAGTTCTGAGTAGTTTGTAAAGCCTATCTTTAAAGGATGCCCTCAGCTGAACGGCAATTGAGCCAGGTAGAATTGTTGTTATGGGGCTCTATCTTCCTGGAGACTTCAAAGGTTACTATAGAAAAATTTATTTTTCACTGTGGAAAACTTAAACTTTATTCATATCAAAATGAAAAGTTTGAATTTCAATAGCCATATTCAGAAAAAAGGTGACATAGAGATGAAAATAGGTGTGGGGAGAAGTATAATTTGTGAAAATAAAGTTTTTATATTAACCTTAGTCCCATAAGTATTATTTTTCTTCTAACGCACACCAGGATGCTCTACTGATATGAGATGAAAACTCTGAGTTTTTCTTTTAACAACATCCTTGGGTTTAGAGAATGATAGAGCCACAGCCCATCTCCAAACCAAGCTTTGATTTTTAAGATAGTAGTGACAACCATTATATTATATAAAAATGAGATAACTGTGGTTAGGTCATGTGATTTTACCCTACAGAGAATACTAGTATCATAAATCAGATTTTTCTTTAGTTGGTGATTCTTTATGAATAGTGCTTTTCTCTTCTTTAGGCATCTAGATGTCCAAGGTCTATTGACTTCTCAAAGGTGGATATTTTCTATTAACCTGCAAAGAGAAGAACAGAAGCCTACCCTAACCCTTGTGAGGTTTCCTTACAACTTATAGGATTGTCACCTCAGAGGATGATCTGTCATTTCTCTTTATCAAGAGGTTTCTCCTTTTCAAATCAAATCTTGATTAATTTTGAAGGAATCCATAGCTTCTCTTCTGTCAAAACAAGAGTGAAACCTCTTCCCCAACATAGTACATTTCTTGGTTTCTATTCTGAGGTCAATACATTCTTGAAGTATACCAGTTGATTTAATTTAGAAGGCTTTTCTATTGTCCAGTGTCTCGTGCAGCTGTTGTTCCTTTCTAATTAGAATTAAGAAAAATCAAGATTAATAAAACATTATGTAATCTATTTCTGGGGGTCTTTACCATCCCTTTCTATTTGTTTAATATATCCTTTATAGTTCCCTTTGATCTTTCTATAACAGCCTGGCCTATAGGATAGTGTGGTATATCTGTAATATGCTTTATGTTATATTAAACAAAAGTTCTTTCATTTTCTTAGAGACATATGCTGGAGCATTGTCTGCCTTTATTTGTGCATGTACACTGATGATGGACAAAACTTCTAGTAAATGTATGATTACCAAATCAGCCTTTTCCAATCTCAAAGCAGTTACTTATTGAAAACCTGAATAGGTATCAGTGGTAGATATTTTTAAATTCTACAAAATGAAACACATCCATCTGTCAGATTTTTATCACTAACTTTGTAAAGTCTGAATTTCTTGACCAGTGAATATTTCTAATATTTCATTAAACTTATTAATTTCTGATTCTTGCCATCTACATATGATTACAACTTATCAATTTTTTTCATTAAAGATACCTTCTTATCCTTAGAGATTATTTGAAGGACATGTAGATTGCTTTCTTTTGACAGAGACTATTTGTTTGTTTCCCAGCTGCCAAAACTCAAAATAATCACACAGAAACTATATTATTTGCAATACTCTTTGGACAAGAGCTTAATCATATTTCTGGCTAGCTTTTATATCTTAAATTAACCAATTTCTATAAATTTGTGTATCACCACATGGCTGTGGCTTACCAGCAAAGTTCAGCATGTCTCTCTCTGGCAAAGTCTACATGGCTTCTTCCTGACTCAATCCACTATATCAATATAGCTCAAAGCCTTGCTTTACTCTGTTAAGCCACTGGCCAAAAGCAGCTTCTTTAATAACCAATGGCAGTAAAACATATTTATAGCATGCATCGCCTCCCACATCAACCCTCTGTTAGCTTGTCATAGCTTTTTGACAGATTTTGATTGTCAATTTCAACAGTATGAATCCTCTCAGATAATTTCACAATACCAATCTGTAAGGTGTCATAACCCATTGATATTGAGTGAATTTTACCTGTCAAATTACAGTTATCATTTTCAAAGGTATGAATCCTTTCAGCCAATGTCTCATTACTAGTCTATAAAGTCTGTATCATTTCTAAAAGTTTCTCATTCTTGACTCTGTTATCAAACCATTTCTTTAAAGATATAATATGAATTATCAAACTGATAGCAGCTATGGCTAAGAATGTATACTTCCCAGGTAGGTCATATACCTCTCCTAGAATTCCATCCATAATAGAAACAAAATGGTTATTAATTTTCTGGATAGGATTTTATCTGACATTATGTTAAGAGTGTTTTACATAATACAAAATAAAATATAGTTAGAAGATTACTTACATCTGTTAAAATCCTAGTTTAGTTAAGACTTTTAAGGTGTAGTAACAATGTGGGTCAGAAAAACCTGTGGATTTTCTAAGCAGAACTCAAACCAAACTGATCACAATTTTGTTAAAGAGAAGCCAGTCAGGGCAGCCTTGCAGCAGTTGCACATGGGTAGCAGGAGTCAAGGGAAACTGCTGTAGCCACATGGGAGCCTCATACACATGGGACAGGGGCAATCCATAGGACTGCAGGAGCTACAGGAATCTTTAGGGGGTGCAGACAACTGTGTGAGTTCCCCATGGGGTGGCAGCAAGAATGGACACAACAGGAAAGGAAGCTAAGCCATGGTGGATGGAAGCTGAGAGCACTAGTGCTTCTCCTAAACCCAGGTGGCTAGGTTTGGGTTCCAATTCCTAGAGCTGGAATTCAAATCCAAGTTCTGGCCTGGGTGGCTGGCTAAAAAGTCTCAGGCAAATGACTTTTCCATGAATTCATACCCCAAGCATTGGGTGCCAAATGAAGCATGATTAGTAAAAGCTCAGAGACAGGTATTGGGGTTCAACTTGAAGACCAGGAAAGGAAAACATCCAGCCAGAAAGCAAGCAAAAAAGCAAATTATGATATAAAGTAAATTAGGTAAGAGCAAGTTGATGACTGATTTGCTTTTCTGGTCTTCAGGTTGAACCCCAGTATCTGTCTCTGAGTTTTATTAATTGCTCTTCACATGAAATCAACCTTTTAAAGTTTTGTTTTAGCTGTGATCCACACTGAAACCTGTGAACACATTTTCCAATATTGAGAAATACTTGAACTAACTCCTGGACTTCAATTGTTTTTCCTTAATCATTAACCTAAAGCACAGTCTATAAGATTTCTTAAGTAAAGCTTATGTAACTCCTAGATGTGTGACACTTCCTCATTCCTTCTTTCTATCTTGTGCAGACCCTACTTTATCAGGGGCAGGGAAGACACTTTAAACTGTACAGCTTAAGAGGAAATCATATTTATAATAATCTATAGGTAAAAATACAGAGTAGAACAGGATATTTCCATGTGATAATCACACTACATTTAAGGCAGTAGGAATCACTTGACAGCCATTCCCAACACGACAGACACCAGAAAAATGGCAGCAACAAATATGTAAAAGCGCAGCAATAGCAAAAGACATTCTGAAGCCAAAGCCTGCCAGTACTTTGCTTCCTGGTGGGCCAATATCCCAAAGCTCAGTTGGCACCTGCTATTCTGATGATGTGGCTACTGGCATTCTATGATATGAAAAGTGGAAAAACTCATAATGACAGTCACGTGAAGGACAAAAAAGTTCAGCATGAGGTACCTAGCTGCATTGCATATGCAGTTTGGGAGCAAAGACAAATCAGGAAATAATGCCAGATGATCTAACCTCGTGGCATTCCTACTTCCCATACCTGAGCCTACTGTGACTCTCCTTTTCCCTCAAGACTCCACCTCCTAAAGTTTCCAAATGATTTCCATTTATTTTACATTACTAGATAATAAACCCAGAGCCTTACTCATTCCAGGCATTTGCTCTACCAACTAAGCTATATCCCTCAGATTTCTAACCTCTTTTAAAAGCTAATATTCTATCCTTGACCCTTCATAAGAACTGTAAATAAGTGCAGAAGCACCCACAAAATGTAAGAAATGTAAGATTATCCTTAAATATCATATAAGGGATTAGTATAGAGAAAACAAAAAGAACTAAAAATGTAAACATCAAGTAAATGACTAATTCACTAAGCAATATGCTACCTTTTTTAAAAGAGACACCTCAAGGAAGAAATATAAATGATTAATAACCACTTTTATAAGTGTTCAATATCCTTAGCTGTTGGCCAAGGCTGCTTGTTCATTCCTGGCAGCTACATGATGTCTCACTGACTCTACTTTCTCCCCGCATTCAGTTTAACTTTCCCAACTGGCTCTCTCCTGCGCTATCACAGGCCAAAGTGGCTTCTTTACTCATTAACTAATAAAAGCAATACATATACAGAAGGACATCCCACACCACTTAGCCATCAATAAAATGGAAACTACAACTACTTTGAAGTTTCATATTCAAATAAAGGATAACTTTTACTCACTGTTGAAGTGTAAACTAGTACAATAACTATGGAGGTCACTGTGGCTGATTCTTAAAAGTTTATAAATAAACCTACCATATGATGCAGCTGTACCATTTGGGCATATACTCAAAGATCATACATTTTCAGTACAGATATACCTGCACATATTTATCCACTGATACCCTATTCACAATAACAAAAAGCAAGCATTCTAGATGTCATTCAACTGAAAGAGGGATATAGAAAATGTATACATATATAAAATGGAATTCTACTCAGTACTTAAGAAAAATGACATGAACTCTGTAGGAATGTGGTTAGTGCTCAAAAATATACTCATTGAGGTAATTCAAATCCAGAAAGATTGCACTCTATGATCTCTTGAATTTATGTGTTTAGATTGGAGTGTCTATAGAGACCATGAATAGCTTAGGAATCATGAGGGTAACTTGGGCAGAGGAGGCTGGACACATAAAATGGTATTATAAAGGAAAATATTAGAAGAGTTTAAGTGGGGGATAATAAAAGATAGAGGTACAGAGATATGCAACCTTTCTACAATGGAAAGCTATTTATCAACTCATCATTTATCTCTGACTATAATGAGAAATGATTTTACTTTCATTTTGCATGTTAAAGTTCTCATAGAGAGGTTAAATGTCTTCAATTCTGCATGTAAATCATAATTTTCTACAAAACAGTTTGAAAGCTGAAGTATCCCACTGAGTATCTGAATGCTTATGCAAATGCAAGTCTAAAGTCATTTATAATCCATTTAATAAATCCTGCTATGAGATTAATTGATATTAACACTTTTGGTCAAATCAGAAATATAGACATTCATAGCCAGAGTACAGAGGATATATAAACCTATAAATATATCAAAGAAAGAAAACAAAGAGTTTTCTGCAATAGTGAAAACTATAGCAGTTTGTCATACAGGCCATCCAATATATAGTTTCTGCGCTTTTTTTCTTGTAAATTCAAGAACTTAAGGGCAACAAAAGCTTCTTCACATTCTGTTATCAAACATGATGTCTACAATCTCTACATAATGACTGATGTTCTCTTTGTTGATTTGCAAATTATCTATCTACAATATGTAATTCCACTTACCTACTCTCAACACATTTAATGTACAATCATGAATGACCAAAGGGGAATTAAGAACAAATTATACACTTAAAAAAAGATGATTTAAGTAGAGATCACTTATTCACAGAAAATCTACAACCCTTTTTGCATATATCATAAGGATGTCTGTATTAGGATATAGGACATCATAAAACTAATTCATTCCTTTGCATTGAACGCCTCACCAGTATTTATGTTCTGGCTCTACCTAAGGCATTCTTTTATTTTGACTTTCTAAAAATAAACAGTAAATTAGACAGTATGAAATTCTAGACCTTTCCTATGCAAGGAATGTCTTATATTGTTTGGTAGAGTCTAATTTCAGTGATTTTTCATAGGGGAGCACAGTATAGAGGACACATTGTTTTTCCTCCAGTCAGACCCATGTTGAACATCTGACTACTTGAAATACAAAATATTAAGTATGTTGTCACAAGATAAAAATTTTGTGATAATTGTTACAGTAGGAATTGAGTAACACTTACTACCAAAGAAGGCTATTAGCTGGATATGAGACCATATGCCTTTTTTAAAAGAGTAATCAAAGTAATAAATAGTATTAATTAATGTATGTGACTTTGAAAGTAAAGAGTGGGGAAAGTCTGGAAAAATTCTGAAAACAAAATAATGCAACTTTAGATTTCTTTTAAAAGACTGTTAATAGAATATGTGTTTGCATGTGTGGGTATTTATTGGTATAATATACTTTTAAATCAATTCTAAATTGCTTGAGAGAACTCATGAGGAAGTCATAAACACGACAGAGAAAAGTAGTATATTAGTATTTTAGAGAATGCTTGGATTGTCACTATACCACTGTTGGTAGCAGCAGGGAGACTTAAAAGATTGTCAAAGGCTTAAGGTATAGCTGTGGCATTTAGACCCGTTTGATGCAAAGCTGACCCTAACTCAACGCCAGCAGACTAAGAAAACTATTCATGGGAAAGGAGGGGTGGAGGGATTGAGTTCTAGAAGAAATGACTGAAATGGGAACATTGCAGGGTCGCGATAGAAAACTAGAGCATTGAAAACTCCCAGGAATCCACAAGAGTGATGCCAGTGAAGACTCCTACTAACGGGGATAGGAAGCCTGAACCGGCCAAGTTCTGTAACCAGGTATGGCTTCCACTGTTGGAACAGGGACACCAATGCAGCCACAAATCCTTCGATGTACACTTTGTACTGCCTGCAAGATGTGATGCAGTAATGGTGGCCCAGAACCCGTGAGAAAGATGAAGCAATGGCTGATCCAACTTGAGACCCATGCTACAAGAAACCCATTCCTGACACTGCCTAGAGGGCTAGGCACCAGAAACTGTACAACCCAGAGACCTAGAAAAGAACCAAACATGACTGAATAAAATTAATTAATTAATGAATTAATTAATTTTTAAGAAGCCAACAAGGTGATTCCTAAAGATATTTTTTACAAGTGGTCGATCGGAGCCTAGCATAATCATCAGAGAGGCTTCAGCCAGCAACTGACTAAAGCAGATGCAAGACTCACACCCAAGCATTAAAAAGAGTCAGTAATCCTGCGGAAAAGGGTGAGAAAATATTGTGCAATCAGAGTGATCGACGATACCAGGAGAACAATGCCCACAGCATCAAGTAAGCCAGGCTCATAGGGGATCACAGAGACTGGAGCAACAATCAGGGAATCTGTTCCATTCTTAGGTTGGTCCTCTTCATACATGTCATGTTTGGGTAATTTGGTATTCTTGTGGGACTCCTAATAATGGGAGTGGGGGTTGTCTCTGACTCTTTTGCTTGCTTTTGGGATCCTTTTCCTCTGATTGGGTTGCCTCATCCAGTCTTAAAATGAAAAAATGTGCCTAGCTTCATTATAACTTTATATGCAAAGTTTGGTTGATATCCCTAGGCACCCACTCATTTTCAAACGGAAAATAGAGGAATAGTAGATCTAGGGGAAAGAAGAGGTGCAGAAGAGGGCCAAGGAGGACAGGAAGGAGGGTAAACTGGTCATGATATATACATGAGAGAAGAATAGAGAACAATAAAATAATAAAACCTGTTGTTAGATCAATATGGATTGAAGAGAGCAAAGTGCCCTATCCATGAAAATGAAGTCAAATTGCCAAAATGATAAAGTCTTTGTTAAATTCACATAAGACTTGAATGTAGAAACTATTAGATGTAATTCACTGAGTGGCAGATCAATATCTAGAATTTAAATTTTCCATTAAAAATTCATGAATGTAATTAAGCATTATTTTCTCCTTTGTTAATGATGTTTATTTTATTATTTAAATTTATAAATTTTAACTGATACAACTATGAAATTTAATATGAAGAAATTTGTACTGTTAGAAAAGGATTAAGACAGTAAGAGCCAATTCACTGCCAAGAACTCTGCCTAAATGGGGCTTTCCTGGTAGGAGTTTTGAAATTGTTCAGGATTAACTGTAACACGAAGGGCTGGCTTGTTGAGGTTTCTGTACTGCCCAATACCCCACAGCCAGCATGTCCCAAAGAAAATCACACAGAGATCTCTATAAGTTATAAAGCTGATTGACCCATTAGGTCAGGCTACTTAATGTTAAATTTAATATTAAGGCTACCCATTATTCTGATCTATATTAGCCATGTGACTCAGTACCTTTTTCATCCAGGCAGGTCACATGTTGCCTCTTCGGTGGTCTGTGCTGGACTGTGAGAATGGGCTTCCTCCTTTCCAGCATTCTCCTGTTCTCATTGCCCCGCCTCTA
>LOJH01007723.1:18901-30577 GCA_001685095.1 Ellobius talpinus
AGATGGAATCTCAGAGTTGCTTTGATTTGCATTTCTCTGATGGCTAAGGATGTTCAGCATTTCCTTAAGTGTCTTTTGGCCATTTTAGATTTCTCTGTTGAGAGTTCTCTGTTTAGGTCTGTACTCCATTTTTTATTGGATTATTTGTTCTTTTGTTGACCAATTTCTTGAGTTCTTTGTATATTTTTGAGCTCAGCCCTCTGTCTGATGTGGGGTTAATGAAGATCTTTTCCCTTTTGGTAGGCTTCCATTTTCCAAGTCAAAGACCCATATATCAATCCACACAACTTTAAACATATGATTTTTGACAAAGAAGCAAAAAATTTAAAATGGAAAAGCATACTACAGAGCAGAAAAATAATGACATTTTGAAATATAATAGCATATTCCAAAGGGACCAATGTTAGGAAGAATATACTCACAGAGTGAGGGAAAAACAAAACAGAATAGAGAGAAAATTGTGCAGAGTACTCTCTCTACTGGTGAGTATAGACTGTGGTCTTATAACATTTGTGTCAACCTTATCCTTTTTCTTCAAGCAGGCTTTTAACGTTTCTTAGTTTCTGAGTAAGGTAGTTGCCCGAATGACATTAGGGTGGCCAGGGGACTGGCTGACACATTGAGGTGAACTACTCATTTATTTACTTGATTACTTAAGACCTTGTCTTTTGTAACCCAGGTTGTTCTTCAACTGACTATATAACAAAGAAGAACCTTGAAATTATGATTTGTCTTCCTCAATCCCCCTTATACTGAATTATGGATAGGCACCACCACAACCAATTTATGAATCTCTGAAGGTGATATCCAGGGTGCTGTACAAATTCTATCAACTGATATCAAATTATATCTAAACTAACTAATGGAGAGAATGATGGTATATCTCTACTTTACAGATGGCATCTGGCTCCATAGAAATCTTGTGATCTTTCAGAAAATTTGGAGTATCATGTTCCTGTCCAGTCCATTCTTTGAACCAGTAATCAAAGTCCTCAACTTGATATCCTGTGTTTACAAACTACTAATGATGAGTGAAGAACCTATTCTTAACAATTGCCAAGTTTGTGAATATATCTGACTAGTTATGTTACATAGCTATTAATTAGATGTTATATAATTGTGTAAGCATCTTAATAGTTGTATCTTTCTAAATTTATTCTGAACAAGCACATACTCTCATGTTATCTGGACTAAAATAAGCATATTTACTTTATAAAGTTTTCTTTGAGATTATCTTTTTATATACTTTCAGAGTTTTCAAATGACAGATTAAGAAATTTATTTAATTTTACTTACCTACTTCTAATATTAACATTTTCACAACCATTGTACTTATCTTTTGACCTTGTCCCCATACAAATGCATAAATGTACAGTTAAAAAGGAAGTAACCAATAAAAAATTTGAAATATGGAATCTAATATGCCTGAAGACATTACAAAATGAGTCTTCCAAGAATTAGGGACAGATTATATGAGTGAAATTTCATTAACAAGAGAAAGCATTTGGGGGCCCTTTAAGGCTTTGAGTAGTGTATAAAAGTTATTTAGTAACCAGGCACCACTTCTGCATCTCATTTACCTAACTGATGAGAGATATATGAGCCAAGCCTTTAAAGCACAGCCTTGGGGTATTTTTTGCACATGAACCACACTCTAACTCTACTAAAAGACAAGAGAATCATTAACTTTCTGCTACCAAAGTGCCAGCAGCAGTCACTAACCTTTCCTCCCATAAATAGTGTCAGAAATAGTAATAGGACAATTATACCTCACGATTCTCATCACTGATTTAATTCATCTTTGTATATCCAAACCAGAAACTATGAAAATGATGAGTTTATTACATGTGAACAGCATACCATTATTTATTTAAAATGTCATTAAATCTCACTGTGATTGTAAGAAAATAATTCTTCCTAACCTCTTGGGAGGTCTTTTTTAATGAAGCAACTGAGAGATAAATATTCTGTAGATTGCTTTTATTTAGCTAATGAAAGTTCCAATTACTCAGGAGAGAGAATATCAGCACCCTTTGGACAATGTTAAAATGAGACGAGGTTGTTGCCAAGACCAAACTCTCTCACTGGTATTAATATGAAGCTGATGTCTTAAAGTGCACATTTGCAATGAGACAGAATTAATATTAATTTGAGGATGTGACAATTCGCAGTAGGACTTTCAGTCTTGTACAGCATCACTCATTGTTATTACAGTGAGATGAGAGATTAAACAAACATGGCTCCACAGCACAACTAACATGAATTTCCATTCCATTTCTCCCTTCAGGTAGACTTTTGACAGCTAAATCAAGTCAAGTAATATGAAGGCCAATACAAAGCTGTGTGTATGAATTTATGTTTTATCAGTTTTTATTAAAGTCATAAGACTAAAACATGTTAGAGCACATAGACATACCCTAAATATTTATGGAATCATACTGTCTTTTTCAAAACAGGAAACCTAAAAGAGAGTCTATTTAGCTTCTTTATTTTCAATTTTTCTTAACATGAGTATTGGTTCATTTTTCATTTATACCTGATATTTGATGTTCTACTGTATAATTCTAATGTGAATGATGTTATTGATTATTCTGATTAAATTTTACAGAGAATGTGTTTCACTTACTTATGATACTTCTTATTTTCATTAATTTCCCAAGTATATACTATAACAGTTTCATAAGAAAAAATGACAATTTTATTCCTTTCTGCAACATACACAATGTCTAATTTCCTTCTGTATTGTCCAGGTTAAAGCAGGCCATGGAATTTGGACTGACAGTAGTAAGGCACCCCCCACTTTCCTCTGTGAAGTCTGTTCTAGTCAGTTAGGGAGTGGGTTGTACTTTATAAGCAATATTAAAATGACCTCATTGAAAATAGCCATTTTTTATCATCCAGAAGACAATTTTAACACTAGGGTAGTTTCTTACAAGATAAATGGCAGAGCATATCAGTGGAAGCATCTGGCATCATTATTTTATTTGTAGGAATTTTCAGTAATTAATATCTGCCATATGAGACTGATTATTCCATTTATTTATCTGCAAACTTCGATCCAAGTGCACTTTTATTATGAAGAGTAGCTACAAATGTTTTGGTAGATTATGTGCAACTGTATATTCAACTTAGAGACAAACTACTACTCTATCTTCTAACTAGTCATCCTATTTTTGTTCCATGATTGGTACATGAAGATTTCTTTAGCTATGTCTTTACCATCTTTATGATGCTGGTTTCATTTTATTCCATGTGGTTTAAAAGATTCAGTGTTATTGAGGTGACAATTCTGCCCAACTTGCTGTATGCAGAAAGAGCAATGTCAGTAAAAATAACAGTGGTCCACATTTTAGATCACCAAAATTAATTCTATGATTTAGATGAGAAAGCAGAAGACCTGGATTTGTCAAAACAATACTGAGGAAGAAGGCTCCACTATCCAGCTTTATAATAATAGAATCCTATATTTATCAAGTCAGTATAGGTATGGTGAAATAGATGATGCATAGGTCAATGGAAGGGAAATGAAAGCCCAGAAATGTCTGTTTGCCCTATAATGTTCTCTGTCAACAAAATGCTTTTGCATTAATCTCTTATTAACTTTGGACATGTCATCTTATATCATGCCATCTCTGTTGGTACATTTCCATTACAGGGAATCCAACTCGCTCTCAACTTAATATAGGGAATCCTATAGTTCAGATAAATCCATGGTGCCCACCGTCTGAACTACTGGTCTCATCCCCTGGCTAAACCTAAATGATATAATTTTAACAAATCAACTTGGTTAATGATTCTCAAATGCAACACAGATGCCATACAAATCATCCTCAAAATTCATTGCAGAGATAAAGAAATAATATCTTGGTTATGAATATGTTAGTTTAATCTGGCAGTTGTACCTCATTGACTGCAACAGAAAAATGCAATTCAGTCTTTTGGTACCTGTTTGCTTATCTGAAATATGGGAAGGTATGAATAATCATGTTCTAGAAAGAACAAGATATTAAATTAGTTGGTGAAATTTTTAAAAGAGTGCTTAACACAAAACAAGTACTGATGTCCTGATTCTATTTGGTTATTATGGCCTTATTATTGAAAGACCCTCACCAGAATTGGTGCTTGAGAAACTTGTAACTCAGGGCAGATGGAAAATTACAAATTGCAGCTTGAGCCAATTTGCTGATGCCTAAGGCTTTGATCCACTATCTGAAAAGGAACATCTGGTCCTGAAGCCTGAGGCTTTGATCCGCTATCTGAAAAGGAATATCTGGTCCTGAAATTTGCTGATGCTTACTTTATCTAGATTAATGTTTTTTGGGGGAACTTAGGAACTGGCGCGAATCAGGACCCAATAGAAACACTGTTACTATGCTTGCTTGATTTTGAAACCCTTGCACTCTATAAAAGCTGTTTGAAAAGCCTGCTTGGTGTGCCCAGTCTGCCTGACTNAAAGGAACATCTGGTCCTGAAGCCTGAGGCTTTGATCCGCTATCTGAAAAGGAATATCTGGTCCTGAAATTTGCTGATGCTTACTTTATCTAGATTAATGTTTTTTGGGGGAACTTAGGAACTGGCGCGAATCAGGACCCAATAGAAACACTGTTACTATGCTTGCTTGATTTTGAAACCCTTGCACTCTATAAAAGCTGTTTGAAAAGCCTGCTTGGTGTGCCCAGTCTGCCTGACTGGATGCCCATGAGCTCGTGTAATCGATATCAATAAAGCCTCTTGCTGATTGCATCCACCAAGGCCTGGCTATTGGGAAGGGGATCCGCTCACTCTTGAAGATCCTGTCTTGAGGGTCTTTCAATTACAGAATATAAATAAGCTATAATATTATTCTTTGTAAACTCAGGATAGCCTTAAACAGCCAGGGATGTAAGTGGCTTGTTACTAGCTGATTTATTATACTGTCACCATGTTGACTCTGCACTTTACTACTCTATAGAAAAAGAACATTGCAAGTATATCCTAAATATTATGTTTAGTCTCATTATTCCCCTAAATTTTGTGAATATTTATGGCCTTGGGGATTAGATACTTAGGTTATTATTATAGATTTTCCGATGTAGAAGCTCCTTTCTAATATCCTGGCAAGGGTTTACAATGTTCACATTCAGAATACAGTCTAACAAATTTATATAACAGCTTCTGTACCTTGGTTTTTAATAATTTTGTCAGCTTATCTCTATTCACTTTCTAGTCTATTCTGGATACCTTTATACCTAAATAATGTTGTGAGTAGTATATAGTTTATGTTTGGCTACCATGGGCACTGATATTAAGGTGTTTTCAAAACTATAATTCCTTAACAACAAATAACAAATTTCAGGTAAATTTTAGAGCATGTTGTTCCCTTATATATGAGAGACAAGCATATTTATCAATGCCAAAGACCAATGTTCTTTCTGTCATTTCATTCTGTCACCCTTACTTTTTGCTTTATAAATTAGTACTATTTTAGAAGTAGTAGCTAATTAACTAAACAAAATAGACTATTCTATATATGACTTCTTTCCCAGAAGTCTCACATCAAATATTACCTCATATCTTGTGAATTATAACTAAGTCCCTACTGAAAGGAATATATTTCTAAACCAAAGTAAGGAAAGTAAAAACTTTAATCATTGCCACCAAAACAGGTTTGCTCTGGACACATAGCTGAGTAGCAGATATGTTTATTGGTCTACTCAGAGTCCAGCTATTGGTAAGAAAGAGCACACATGGAGTTATTCCAATTTTTTGTATTGGTTGAGGTTTGCTTTGTTACCTAGTAAATACTCACTCATAAGTGACTTTTAGGCATAAAACAATGAAAAACTCGCCCTCAACTCACAAAGCCAGAGAACCTAGGCAACAAAGAGGACCCTAAAAGAGACATACATGGATGTGATCTACATGGGAAATAAAAAAAGACAAGATCTCTTGAGTAAATTGGGAGCATGTGGATCATGGGAGAGGATATAAGGGGAGGGGGGAAGTATGGGAGCAGAGAAAAATATATAGCTCAATAAAAAAATTCAAAATGAGTAACATACACTTGATAAATTAGAACAGCACTTTTTAAAGATTATCTCACAACCACTTTCTTATAAAATTCGGGGTCAACTGAGTGGTTTTAGCTGTTTCTCACATGATTTAAACAGAGTCCATAAGTGAAATAGTAAATATCTATGTCACTAAGAGCTAAGCCTCTAGTCTCTACCACATGTACTTTAGATTTCTCAGAGCATAGGAGCCTTGGCAGCTAGAATGCTTACATAGAAGCTGAATGCTCCAAAAGTGAGTATCTCAGTATACAAGATAGGAGATGGGCCATTTTAAAATGGATATTCGGTATTTACTTTGTTTTGTTTATATTTTAAATCACATTACATACATACCTAAGTCTAAATATATATGCATGAATCACATGCCTTAGCAGAGTCAAGATTAAAGAGAGCACTCTTTTCTGAAGGGAAGGGTTGAGGAGTGGATATAGAGGAGAGGGGAGGTGGAGAGAGAAAGACTAGGAGGATAGGAGAAAGGCAAAACTGAGGTCAGGATGTAATATATAAGAAAATATTAAAATTAATTAATTAATTAAAATTAAAAAGAAAGATTAAGGAGGAAAGAAGTGTGATACCTAGTCTCAATGAAATTGATAGGATCCAGAATTGCCTAGGAGATGGGCCTATAAGCTGCCTGTGGGAGATTGTGCTAGTTGGATTAACTGGATAAGAAGACCTGGCCACTCGGTGCAGAATAATTATCTGGACTGGAGTGCTAAACTAAATAAAAGAGAGAAAGAAAGATAAATAAGACTTCATTACTCTCTGCTTCATGATAGTGTATATGAAATGCCCTACTTCAAGCTCTGTTCCTTTGAGTTCTTATGACCATGATGAACTATAGTCTTGGATGATGTTGCCTTTAACCAGATCTCCCTTTGGTTACTCTTGTAAGTATTTTTCATTACAGCAAAAGGAAGAAGTAGCGAAGGCAGATGTAATCTATGTCTTTGGATGAGAGAATACCGAGGTTCTACATTGGGTAGCATCTTTGAGAAATACTATTTGTAACAGACAAAACAGAAAAAGGATTGCACGCCTATTTGTATTTTGCTACAGGATATACTGTGATTACACCATGTAGCTTTGATCTGCTGCTTCGTCCCACTGAGGTATAGCAAGCTCAGTTTATTTTCGGAAGACTAAAACCTTACATACTCCCCACCTTGCCCAGAGGAGGGGAAACATCAGCATTGGCATCAGGGGCTTTCTAGGCAGCTGGAGACTGGTTCAGGTCATCTTGTCTTACTTCATGACAGCTGTTGCTGGGGCCCCTCGGCAGACCTAGGTTGGCTCAGTTTGGGAAAGATACATATCACATACTCAGATAGCAAGTTTAGTATGGTTTAGGCCAGCAGAGGCCTGTTGACCCCAGTGCCTTTGTGCCTGGGCAGATACCGCCCCCCTCCAACAATGCCGTGTGAGTTGCTTATTAGATAAATTTGAGAAAATGCGGGATCAGGAAATGTCCAAGTGAGCCATTCACAGAATGGATTCTTGTGTAGATTAGACTACAAGCCCTTGTACAGAGCAAAACCGTGTATATTTGCAAAGAAAGGGAGAAAAGATTAAGCCTTAGAAGAAAGGGAAAGAAGTAGAAACTGAACATTAATCCTTTTTTCTGCAGCACTTTTATTTTTCTTTACCCAATGGTATGTTTATAGGTTGTAGTGTTCTCACTAAATAGTAGAAAACCGAAAAATCTTAAAGAATCAAGTGCAAAATGACTTACATAAATTAGAAGATGAAGCCGGGCAGGGTGGCACACTCCTTTAATCCCAGCACTCGCGAGGCAGAGGCAGGTGGATCTCTCAGAGTTCGAGGCCAGCCTGGTCTACAAGAGCTAGTTCCAAAACAGCTAAGACTGTTACACAGAGAAACCCTGTCTCAAAAAATAAAAAAAATACATTTACAGGTGTCAATCCAAACGTTCCCAACTCAAGACAAGTGACAATCCATGGTGGTCAGTATACACCGGAATAGAAGCCTGGTGGGTCTGCATGAGCACCGTGCAGTGGTCTTTGCAGGGTATTACCTGACAACTGAATTACAGGATTTTTTGAGCCAGGCAAAGGTTCCTGAACCAATTACCTATTTTCATTTTGGTGAAAACTATTTTAATTCTTTCCAACATCTTGCTCTCACAGCTGTTCCTGGTATTACCGTGTGTTTTTGAATCAGCTTCTGGAGGCTCAGATGTTACCAGCCTCGGCTACTTGAGCTCAAGTGCTGTGTCTACAGAAGCTTATTTGCAGCATTTATAGCTGAGACAAACTGCCTGAAGCTGAGCTTTTATGTGACTTGGAAGAGCTAGGCTTAAGGTTCCAAGAACTGTTCTCAGAGTTGCATATCATTTTACAAAGAATTTAGTATACTTAGAAATAAAATCTGGCTGATTATGTGAGGAAAAAACACCATTGTTATTTTGGTTTGTTGAGACTGCTTTAACAAAGCCCAACACTGCAGGAGATTTAAACACAGCTATTTATTGCTCACAGTTATAGAAGTTAGAAGTCAAGATCATAGTAGCAGCATGATTAGGATGTGGTGAAGGATGGTATAAAAGTCATTTTTCTGTTGCTGTAATAAGATATCATGATCAAGATAATTTAAAGAAGAAAAGGTTTATATTTTTTGTGGTTCCAACGGGATGAGGCCATCCTTGCTGGAAAGCTTGGCTGAAAGCTGCAGGCAAGGACAGGAGTAAAGAGCTAAGAGATTCCATTTGCATATGCAAGTGTGAGGCAGAGGGAAAACTGTAGAAGTGGGGCAGTGGGGCAAGATTATAAACACCCAAAGTTGGTCCTCAGTGATGTGCTATTCCAGCAAAGTTCTGCATCTCCAAAGTACAATAAGTTCCACAAATAGCACCACCAACTGGGGATTGAGCGTTCAAATATTTTAACCTCAGGGATCATTTTCATTCAGATTACATATGTAGCTCCTTGTCATATTGATACTTACCTGTGCACTACAACCTTACATGTGCCAGTAATAGTTCTAATTACTTATGCCCTTAGAAGCACAAGAAAACAAATAATACCATTATAGAAGCATCCCCTTGGCATTTTCCACACACAATTGC
The DNA here is from genome assembly GCA_001685095.1 of Ellobius talpinus. NCBI lineage: Eukaryota > Metazoa > Chordata > Mammalia > Rodentia > Cricetidae > Ellobius > Ellobius talpinus. The sequence continues at coordinate 28,040 of LOJH01007723.1, forward strand.
CTCCCGCCACCAAAGACCTCACATCCTGAATATAACACAGTTGATTATGGCTGCAGCCAATGAATAAGAATAGAATGCATAAATGAGTCCATAGTAGACTCAAATATGTGCAAAAGATAATGGAGAGATTAAAGACATCAAAATAAAACTCAACCCAGAAATTTTAGTAATTGAAGAAAATTAGGAAAGGAGGTATGGAGACATGGAAGGAGGGAATAAGTTGTGCAGTTGGTGTAGACATAGCAATAAGAGTGACTTGGCCATTTTAATTGAAGTTAAAAGTGGCATTTCAAAGATGTTCAGGTTTTGAAGTGTAGATTCTTCAAAGGAAAATACCATTCTATTTCTTTTTATTTTGAGACATTCAGTTTTATTTTTGTCTAAGTGTTTTTCCTGCATGTAAGTCTGTGCATCGCATGTGTGTGTTATCTGTAGAGAGGCCTGAAGAGCACCATATCGCCTAGAAGGAGGGTCACAGATGGTTATAACCTAACATGGAGGAGCATACAAATAAGAAAGCAACAACTGTTCTTAGCTGCTGGGACATCTCTTTATCCATTTCATTGGCTTAGTTTAATGAAATAGGAAACATGATATTTCAGAGATTAATTTAATTTGGCCTTTTAAATATCACTTCTTGGAAAGTCCTTTGGCATTGAGTAAATTTCTAGAAGTGTTGCTAAAGATATTTCCAGGTGGAGAGTATATGATGTGTTTATGAAATACCTGGTGTTAATCCAAAATGCTACAAGAGTAATAATTAATAAAAAATTAATAAAAATGATAGAAGTAGTGATAATTAATAATAGTGACAGTACCAAAGCTGGTAATATCATGAGTAAAAATCATGTCTAGTCTGGGAAGGGTCAAAGTGAAACCATGTAGCTCACCAGCAGTGGCAGAAAGGATAGAAAGATGATACTGAAGGAGGGTGAAGATAGAAACAGTGCACTCTGGGGAAGGGTAGAAATAATGACTGGCATGATTTCATTTAATATTTAAATGAAATGGATGGCTATCACTGAGTAAAAGTCTGAAAGGGCATTTGTACATTGTTAAATAATAAATCTGTCAAAGTAAGTGAAGTGGCTACTTTAAAATGAAAGAAAAAGGGTTGACTTTTGTGGAGTTCTTAGCAAACTTTTTCAACAGTGTAGAGAAAATGAGGGCAGCGTCTTGTGAACACTTGTATAAGTGCTTGGAGGACATGTTTGTGGATTGAAGGTGAGAATGATTGCCGTGAGAACAGTTGGAAGAAATGAACTTTAGCAGTGGAAGGGTCAGATTTTCCTCTGAGAGGAGAGGGGTGGGGGGAGGATAAAGATTGTGGGAGGCGAACACAGATGGAGTGTAAATGGTTTGGTGAGTATGATTGACATGCTGGGGTTTATGAGACTTCAGAATATAACATATCTAGCATGTGATGTACAGTTCAAACACAAACAAAACCCCTCATGACTAGAACAAGCAGAGTCTTGGATCGAACAAAATAGAATCCAGCCAGTGAATGTAAAGAAAGAAAATCACTTTCTCCTGGCATTTCCCAAATAATGTCAAAGGGTAAGAAGCATGTTCTCACTGCTCTGAAAGTCTTTAGAATACTTTCTATTTCCGTCATTAGCAATAATCATCCCCTTAGATCACAGCCAATCTCCTTAAAACTTCTCTTTTCACTATAATTCTAAACCCCAGATTCTTTTCTTCATTATTCTTGTAATTCGACCCAAGTGAGTATAAAACCTGAACTAATAATTCCAAATTTATGTGTGTTTTCCTTCTACCTGTCCTGTATTCATTATGTTCTTTTTTGTGGACCTCTATTAACTCAAAGTTCCATCAAAAAAGCCTAAAGCCAAAACTGACACAAAAGAAAAGCTTGCTGGAGGTGCATAGGCATGGAAAAAAACAATAGAAAAATATAACAATCTTCCTCAGCATAAAGGAAATCAGGAGGAATAAAAGTACATGAACGCCGGGCAGCTCGGCCGCCACAGAGATGGGAGAGGAAGTCTACACTGCAAATGATAGTCTCATCACTCTGCCAGAATTGCTAACATATTTGTGATTCTCTAAGAGAAAATCAAGGACTATATTTTAATAGTATGAGTATAAACTTATGAATCAATTATGAGAGTACTATCACAAACTAAATTCTCCTGCATTTCCTGCTATATTCATCATTTTCCATCTTTCCACCTCTATGTATAGATAATGAGATTCTTAAATTCATGAAAGTGTAATACTTTTTATATTCATTACAATAATGAAAGTTTCTCAAGCGTAAGACACATGCCAAACCCCTTCCAATCAGCCACTCCTTATAATACCAAATTGTCTCAGTACCTACATTACTCTTACACATGGGTTCAATAGGGATGAATACTTTGCATTGGTATGGATCGTGGTTCATTGATACAAATTTAAAGTCAATTTTGTTATATGTATTTCTGCTCTTGATTGTTACAGAAGGAGCCACTTGTTGGTTCTTAGCCGTTTGGCTAGCTTAGACCTGAAATAATTATACAGAAACTGTATTAT
>LOJH01007724.1:0-12758 GCA_001685095.1 Ellobius talpinus
AGGAGGAGAAGTGGGAGGAGGGGAGGAGGTGGAAAAAAAAGAAAAGAAAAGGCTTCTTCCTACAGGCAGAACTGTGGTCTCAAAGCCCAGCAAAGGAAGACCCCTGATGCTGGCTGAGGGAGGCTGATTCCCGGCTCTCCTACCCTAGAGTCAGCCACCTCTTTTCTTCAGCCAGGCAACCTGAGACACTTGTCTACTCTCATTTCCTCCACTTTTCACTTCCAGTTTATGAGCAATCTGTAGCTTCTTCCAGCTTCTGCCACTGAAACTGCGGGTGCCAGGGGTGACAGCAGGTGCTGCCACCCCGCCTCTGCCTCTGCCCTGCCTACTTCAGGGAACGCCACACTTCCAGCTGTCAGTACCTGTGCTTGTTGACCCTGAGGCTTTCTCTTGCAGCCTCGCAGGCTTTTTGATCAAGCAATGGGCTGGAAGTGTCAATGCATTCATGCCTTCTATGAGTGGCCCTCCACCAACGAGCTGGAAGAACTGGTACGTAACTACACGGGCTCCCTCACCCCTGGGAAGGGTAACTGTGAGGGGAGATTTCCATGCTGGCTTCCTGGTGTCTGCGATGGGATTAAGCTGTAATTGCCCATAGTGGCTTCCAGCTGGACTCAGTCATCATCACCAGCTCTGCCTCTCCCTATTTCACCTCCCACCCGAACATACAAATGTGTTCTTCCATCTTTCAAACAAACTAATCTTTGTCTCAGAGCCACCAAGATCACCAATCACCTCTTACTAGTAAGGCGGTTCGTCAACAGGAGGTACCAGTTCAGGACCTCAGGTTCCAGCCACTGTCACACATTAACACTTCTATGTTACACGCGACAATAAAACTCTCCTTACCAAAATTCCCTGTTGGGCTCTTTCTTCTCCAGGTCCCATTTCACCATCCCTTATGTAGTGCCACGTCGGGACAGCCACTTTTCTCCCACCCTACATGCCCTCTGTGGTGACAGGACTTACTTGCAGGGGATGAAACCTTATTTGTTGATGATTCAAGTCTCTTGGCGTGCCAATTAGTTTTAGCTGACAACTTGACTCAACCTAGGGTCACCTGAGAAGAGAATCTTAAGGAAGAATTAGCTAGATCATGTTGGCCCATGGGCCTGTCTGTGGGGGAATTGTCTTGACTGTTAACTGATACAGGAAGACCACCTATGGGCAGCAGCATTCCCTAGGTAGGGGTCCTGAGCAGTATAAGCATAGAGAAAGTTAGCCGGGAGCAAGCAAGCAATGCATTCTTTCTGCTCTTGACTGTGGCTGTGATGCTTCCAGTGTCTGCCCCGGCTTCCCTGGAGTGAAGGACCACAGCCTGGAACTGTTAAGTCAAAGAAACCCTCCCTCCCCTCAATTGCTTTCTATCGGGATATTTTATTCCGGCAACAGAGAAATGGAACTAGAAAACCGGGTTTCAGATCCCGTCTCCAATTACCCAAGGAACGCTTCTACATGGACCATGCAAAGCTATTTCAGTTCCATCTGAGGAGCGTTCGAGGGTTTGTTGGCTGGGTTCTGGGTGAAGAGGAGCATGTAAGGAAATGGGAGGAAAATGCAAGGGAGCCCTTTAAAGTGGTAGAACAAGAGGTGCGGGCCCAGCAGGGAAGAGAGCAGCTCTAGAAGGCTGAGGGGGAAAAAGAAAGAGAAGCCAAAGGGAATCCATGGTTACTCAGTAGATAACACCCTCTGGGTGTCAGCAGGGCAGAGGGACCCCCATCCCAACATTTTTACGAGAGAATTTAAAAAAAATTTTTTCCCAACACTTAAATAACCACCCCAGGGAAAGGTAGAACTTTCTTGAACTTCCTTTTAGGCTTATTTTACAGGTTGGTATTATTTTTATTTTAAGTTACATAAGAGAACATTCTCCTTTTTGATGCTGACGGAGATTAAAGGTCCTGCATGGGCTTGGGAGTTGATGAGATTAAAGCATCGCTGTAATAAGAGCAAGGCAGAGTGAAGCTGCAAGGACAGAGGTTGACATCCAAGAGTAGACGCTCTCCTAACCCCCCTCATCTCCACTGACCTCCTGGGCTAACTGAAACTCCGCATTCCCACTGTAACCTTTACTAGCTAGTGGCCGCAGGGCCACTCTCTTGTACACCCACCCACGCTCACAAGCTGAGTGTTAGTCATTGTGATCACTCCAAAACCTGTGTATTTCCATAGCAGCACTGTGCTTACACAATGGTCAGTGCAAGAAGGGAAGGAACTGTCATTTCTGAGAATGCTACTCAAATGCTACGAGAAAGTTCAACAAAGGTAACCCCCTTGGAGAGCGCTGTTGATATATGAAAAACAGCACTGAATGTTCACTATGTGCCAGGCTCTGTGTTAGCCTTACGCTGGCTGTCTGTTTGGTCTTCCCACTGAGATATAGAACCAAGGCACAAAGATAACAGTACACCCAGAATCCAAAACCAGTTGTCCTCCCCTGAGAGACAGTGCTCCGAATTGTTATGCGGTCATGTCATAAACCTGAAAATCCATTAACAATGGAGTTGATGGTGATGCTGCTTTATAAGAACACAAAGTTTCTTGCATGCGTGTACGCACACATGCACACACATGCACACATGTGCTTGCACTTGTGTGCACGTGTGTGTGCCTGTGTGTAGAGGTCAGAGGTTGACACTGAGTGTCTTCATCACTCTCCTTCCTTTCTGATATAGGCTGTCCGGCTGGACTTGAAGTTGGCTGACTGGGCTAGGCTGGCTGACTAGTTAGCTCCAGGAATCCACCTGTCTCCATCCCCACAGCGATTGGTTTACAGATGGATGGTCCACGAGTCTCCGTCCCCCCCAGTGCTGTGTTTACAGATCTGTGGTCCACAGGTCTCCATCCCCCCAGTGCTGTGTTTACAGATGTGTGGTCCACGGGTCTCCATCCCCCCAGTGCTGTGTTTACAGATGTGTGCTCTGCCCAGTTTTTTTACACAGGTGCTGTAAACTCAGATCCTCAAGCCTGTGTGGCAAGCGCTCTGCCAGCCGAGCCATCTCCCCCAGCCTCGGGTCCGTTTTTATTTTAAAGAAGCTGAAGCTGAACTCCATACACAATTCAATATGTGCTTATTCAAGAGTAAAGGATTCCACTCTTAAGGAGTGGCCCTGATCCATTACCCAAAGATTAGCAAGAGGCCACGTGTAGATCCTAAGCCAGAAAAAATGTTGAAAGGAGCTGTGTAGTGCACTTTCTGATTTCCTGCTTTAACTGACAGACTAACCAACCTAGCACAATGCTGGGTGAATAAGATTCCTGCCCTAACAACCTTGGAGTTTACTACCCACTCCAACACCCAGCCAGGAAGAAGTCCGATTTCCAAATGGAGTCCTGCCTACTTTTACAATTTCAAGGCAAACGAAACAGTCCCTCTTATTCACAGCTACTTGCCATTCATGAACTCTTTTGTTGAGGCAGGGCCTCATGTAGCCCAAGCTAGCCTCAAAGGTGCTCTGTAGTTGAGGATGACCTTGAACTTATGATCGATCCTCCTCCTTCCATGGGCCCCCGCCCCACCGCACACATACACAACGCTGGGATCACAGGTGTGAACCACCAGGCTGTTTATGTAATGTAGTGATGGAACCCAGGACCCCTGGCATGCAGGACAAGCACTCTGCCAGCTGAGCCACAACCCCAGCCCCATACTCTGCATTATTGTGTGTGCCATTTTCTTTGCCTGAATTCGTTATTCCTTCCATGTACTACAGAATTTTTTTTCTTTTTGGTTTTTTGAGACTACACAGGGTTTCTTTGTATAGCCCTGACTGTTCTAGAACTCGCTCTGTAGACCACGTTGGCCTTGAACCTCAGGGGTCTGCCCATCTCTGCCTCTCGAGTACTGGGATTAAAGGCATGAGCCACCACTGCCCAGCACTAAAGAATTCTTACTCATAATTTTTCTTCATTAATTCATTAGGAGATGATTCTAGCACCTATTTGTGTGAATAATGTATATACATATATATGTATATATGTATGATGTATGCATGTGCATATGTGCACACACATACACACACATGAACAGTGTCCTTACTGAAGTGTTATGATCATCTACGCCTTTACAGCATTTATAGCATTTTCCTCTTTTATACTGTGTTTGTTTCTTTCACGTTGATGGGAAGAGGAGGAGCAGAGCGGAGCCTAGCCCAGGCTCAGGGTGTTATGAGGGTGTATGACCCTCATTGGGAAAGGGAAATAAATGGTCAGGGGCATTGATGAATTCTGTGGTCTAGCCTGTAAGAGAAGTGGGCTTGCCTGGACTAAGCAGGTGGAGGTAGGAGCCAGTGGGGCAGACTGGGATGGAAATACCTATTCCAGACAGGATGGCAGGTGTCAAAATGCTGAGGCCCAGGCAGGGAAGAGATTTGAGAAACCCAAAGTTCATCATGGAAGGACAGCAGAGAATCCTTTCCAGCATGGAGGAGGTTGATACAGGATGAGGCTAGGGAAGGAAGCAAGCCAGATCCTTCAGTTTCACAGGCCCTGAAAATAAAAATATAAAGCCTTCATCTGTATTGGAAAAGCAAAGAGAAGTCCTGGGTGAGAGTCCTTTAAGCAAGGGAGGAGAGTTTTCAGATTATGTGATTTAAAACAAAACCCTTTTCAGGGCTGGGGAGATGGTGCTCCGGTGCAGGCATGAGGACCTGATTTCCCGCACCCCAGTCACGGTGACTGGTGACGTGTTCTTGTGATCCTAGCCCTGTGGAGGGAGAAATGGACAGACTGGGGTCTGCCAGCCTCGGGCCTGTGAGATGTCCTGTGTGGTAGTTTGAATGTAACTGACCCCCATAAGTTCATAGGGAGTGGTACTATTAGGAGGTATGGCCTTGTTGGAATAGGTGTGGCCTTGTTGGAAGAAGTACATCACTGTGGAGGTAGGCTTTGAGGTCTCATACATGCTCAAGCCACGCCCAATGAGACAGTTCACTTCCCGTTGCCTATAGATCAAGATGGAGGACTCTCAGCTCCAGCACCATGTCTGCCTGTGTAAGCCACCCCACCCCATTAGATGTTTTCCTTTATAAGAGTTGTCGTGGTCATGGTGTCACTTTACAGCAATAGAAACCCTAACTAAGATACCCTGTCTCAAAGATATCCAACCAACCAACCAACGAAACCTTAAGGTGAATGATTCCTGAGGGATGACAGCCAAAGTCAACCCCTGGCTTCTACACCTGAGTGTATACACACACACACACACACACCTTTCCCTCTGCCTTGCAGCATGGAGAGACTCCTCCCCTCATCTCTCCTCCAGCCCAGATTTTCTCCCTGTGTTCCCACCCAAGGTTCCTAAGTTCTTAGAAGAGAGGAGCATGATCTGTCTTCCTCACTGCTTTATCCCCAGGTTCTAAAACAGCTCCAGGGATTTAGAAGTTCCAGAGAAACATTATAGGCCAGGTGTAACACCAGCATTAGGAAGACTGAGGCAAGAGGGTTTGTTACCATGAGTTTGGTGCCAGCCTCAGCTACATGGTGAGTTCCAGGCCAACCTGGGCTATAGGGTGAGATCCTGTCTTGACAAACATAAATAACCACTCCCCCATACATGTGACCTCAGCAGTGCACCTTTACCACGCCACTTCTCACACACCGTCCCGTTCTCTGGCTGCTCCGTTCTGTGGGCTTTCTAGTGTTGTGCACAGCCCTTCATAAGGGGAGGCCTGGAGGCACAGCTGAGGCAATGTCACAGCTATGAACCAAACCCCTGTCTTCCAGGGGGAGGAGACTCACCTGCCATGTCTCCTGCATGTGTGCCTGCCCTTCTTCAGTATGGAACCCACATCATTCCACAGGTTCTGCCCCCAGAGGTTAATGCCATTGTCGTGACCTGGATTCCCCAACAGCCTTTATATGTTCTTTCCTGTTCAAAGCCCTGGAAGCTGCCTCCAAATACTCTGGGACTATGGCACTCTGACAATGCTTTCATTAAAGCAGCAAGATCTCAGGCTGCACATTCTCCACCTCCGGCCCCCACCACAAAGCCTTGGTGTCTTAGTCAGGACTTCTATTGTTATGACAAAACCCCTGGCCACAAAGCAGGCTGGGGAGGAAAGGGCTCATCTGGTTTACACTTCCGGATCACAGGCCATCACTGGAGGAAGTCAGAACAGAGCTCAAGCAGGGCTGGAACCTGGAGACAGGAGCTGATGTAGAGGCCATGGAGGTGCTGCTTACTGGCTTGCTTCCCATGGCTTACTCAGCCTGCTTTCTTATAGAACCCAGGACCACCAGCCCAGGGATGGCACCACCTACCGTAGGCTGGGTCCTCCCCCAATGATCACTAATTGAGAAAATGCCTTACAGCTGGATCTCATGGAGGCATTATCTCAGCTGAGACTCCTTCCTCCCCATGACTCGTGTGTGTCAAGTTGACACACAAAACCAGCCAATACAACTGACCTCTTGTCTACTTGACACACAAATATATCACTGTTAGGCCACACCCCTTCCTTTCTTATTCATCCCCATCTTAATCATCCCCAAGATCTCATATTAAAATATGAGATAAATAATTGTAAATAATTTAAAAATCCCACATTCAAAATTCAAAGACATTAAAATTTCTGCCTCTTTAAAATATCTAATATCTTTTAAAAGTTCAAGTCTTTCATCTGTGGGCTCCTTTAAAAATCAAAATTGAATTAAATACCTTCTTTAATACGGAAGAACCAGGGCACCATCACAATCTGAACTGAGCAAAACCAAACCCCAACATTATAAATTACTCAGTGTCCAATTATCTGGGACTCCCTCACGATCTTCTGGACTCCTCCAAAGGGCTTGGGTCACTTCTCCAGCTCTGCCCTCTGTACACATACAGCTTGTCTTCTAGACTCTGGGTGGCTCCACTCCACTGCTGCTGCTTTTCTTGGTAGTCATCCCATGGCACTGACATCTCCAAAATGCCAGGGTCTCTTGCTGCAACTGGGCTGCACTTTCCCCAATAGCCTCTCCTTGGCTCTCCTCATGGTGCCAAGCCTCAACTTCTTTGCATGACCCCTTCAATCCTGGGTCTTCAATTGCTACTGAGGCTGTGCCTTCACCATTGGCCTCTCCTGGCCTCTCACAGTGCCAAGCGTCAGCTGCTCTCCATGAGACTTCACGCCTTCAAAACCAGTACCATCTGAGTGATGCTTACACATCAGGCTGCCAACATAGCTGCCTCAGAACACAGCTTCTCTGTGCTCTCAGAAAACACTTCTCAGAAGTGACCTCAGAGGTGTTGGTCTCTTCTTAATCACCGCTAATTTCTTAGCTCCGGCTACCAGCAGCAATTGTCCCAGTAACGTAAAGGTTTCACTTCGGTAGCTCCAGTGTCTTGTTCATCACAGCTGACTCTTCAGCCCCAGCTGACCAGAACCACAGAATCCTAATTCAAAATACCAAATGGCCCTGATAGTCTTTAAACTTCTCTCTGAAACTTCACTGGCCAGGCCTCCATCTTCCACACTGCTCTCAAGAGTCTTATCTTCTAAGCTGCCTCAAAACATCCCATAGAGCTTTTAGCACCAAATGGCTGCTCTAGCCCAAAGTTCCCAGGTCCTTCCACAATCCTCCCAAAACATGGTCAGGTCTGTCACAGCACTATCCCCACTATGCTGGTACCAGTTTCTGTCTTAGTTAGGGTTTCTATTGCTGTGACAAAACATCATGATCAAAAAAGCAAATCGGGGAGGAAAGGCTTTATTTGGCTTACGTTTCCAGATCACAGTCCATCACTGGAGAAAGTCAGAATTGGAGCTCAAGCAGGGCTGAAACCTGGAGACAAGAGCTGATGCGGAGGCCATGGAAGTGAGTGGCTTACTGGCTTGCTCCACAAGGCTTGCTCAACTTTCTTTCTTGTAGAACCCAGGGATGGCACCACCTACCATGGGCTGGGTAGGTACTCTCCCATTGATCATTAATTGAGAAAATGCCTTACAGCTGGATCTCATGGAGGCATTTCCTCAGCTGAGGCTCCTTCCTCTTTCATGGCTCTAGCTTGTGTCAAGTTGACAGACAAAACCAGTCAGTACATGCGATGGCATTCCTTCCTCAGCTCTTGGCTATTCGGCCCTAAGATGTCTTGCCATAAACTCAGGTGTCTACCAGGGCAGGCACCAAAGCTGAAGAACTCATAGCTCATTCTTACCTTCTCTAGGTTCCACACAACATCCCAAACAAGTGTAGTCTGATATGCAATTATGAGTACACTTTTCTGAGTAGTTGAATCTCTACCCCAGTTGCCAGGCTCTACTTATCCAGACCATCAAAGTAGCTTCGAGGGTCTTTTCCCCTCCCAACCCACTCATCTTCCCATGCTGCTCTCAGTATCTCCAGTTCAGCCACTTTCAGTTCTAACAAATATCTGTTTTTGTTGCCTCCTGCTAAAATACCAACTGCTTAAATTAATTAATCAATCAAATAGTTATTAAATCTCTACTATATTTTTTCCAGATTCACAAGTTTCTTTCCTATGAGTGCACCATGAGCCCCAGGAGTCTGGCAGCAAGGGTCTGGGTTCTAGAGGGTCTCTGAGATATTTTTTCCTGGAAGTCCACAAGGGAAAAATCATTCTTATTTTGACAACAATGAGACATTTTGATTTTTTTATTTTGATTCTCACAAGTATACAGTAGAGTATTCCAGAAGTTAGTGGACACCACCAAGTTGATAATGTCATTGTTCTCACATCCACAGAAATACGTGCTTGTGTTTCAAAATGCTTCTCCATTATAACCTCTAATACGGTAACTCACACGACATTCTCTGGGGATCCTGAGCAATTGCTAGGAGGACAAATTTTTAAGAGACCAAAAACACCATTTGAGATCTGAAGTGCTTATCTAAGAGTGCTCCAGCTGAGCAACAAGGATAGTTGCTATGGCATGAGTATGTGGCCCCAAAGTTTTCCTCAATGGCATTTTCTTATATGTTGGGGCGGGGCAGGATATAGCTGGTGTGAGGGTGGAGGTCAGCAGACAGTTTCCACCACCTGAGTTCTGGGAGTCAGGTCCTTGGACTTGCTCCCAAGTGCCTTACCCACTGATCCATCTCTCTGTGTTTTCTTTATAAATTACCTGGTCTCAAATGTTCTGTTACAGCAGCAGGAAATGAACTAATACAATAGAACAAACCAAGAAACTGATCAGTCTAGTTAAGAGCACAAGGGCACATATATTGGCCTTAATTGTTCTTTAGAGAACAATTTTCATGACAAGGTAAGATTTACCCAGAAATTAAGGTATAGTCCTACATTTGGAAATCTATTAATACAACCTGTTATAGTAACATATTAAAGGAGAGAATTTTATTTATTTATTTATTTGCTCAGCTTTTTTATTGTTGTTTGTTTGTTTTTTTGAGACAGGATTTCTTTGTAGCTTTGGAGCCTGTCCTGGAACTCACTCTGTAGACAAAGCTGGCCTCAAACTCACAGAGATCCATCTGTCTCTGCCTCCAGAGTATTGGAATTAAAGGTGTATGCCACCACCGCCCTGCAAGAAAAACTTTTTGAACACCACAGAAAGACACTTTAAAAAGTGACAGACTTAATAGCCGTTCCTAAGTGCGCACACAAATAAATTTAAAGAACCCAGAGAAAAATTTTAAGCCAACCAGAAAAAAAACAAAAACCTTTCTTAATTTCAGGAGAAGCTGTAACTACACCTAATAAAATCAGAAACAAGAAAGACATGCAAATTTTTATTGCTATCATGGCATCAACTAAACCTGATATTAAAGGCCTTAGCTACTGCAATAAGACCAAAAAAGGAGCAGAACCTACAAAAGAAGATGCCGGGCTGGAGAGATGGTGCAACAGTTAAGAGCACTTGTTGCTCTTGCAGAGGACTTGAGTTCTGTTCCCAGCACCCATAGGGAGGCTCACAACCACCTGTACCTCTAGCTCCAGGAGATCTGATGCCCTCTCCCGGCATCTGCACCACACTGCAGAAACTTACACATGAACAAAACAGAAAAAAAGAAAAAAACCAAAACCAAAAGGCATTTGACTATTACTAAGTGACTTAATTATTTTCTTTCTTTTTTATTTTGTTTTTTTTGTTTTGTGTTTTTGAGACAGGCTCTTTCTATGTAGTCCTGGCTTTACTGGAACTCACTCTGTAGACCTTGCTGGCCTCAAACACACCACCATTCCCGGCAAGTAATTTAATTTTCAATTTACATAAGTAACAAAGTTAGAAAGTAAAATTTTAAAACTAATAGTGCAGTTTATTAAGGGCTTCATAAAAGATTAGCAACAAAAATGACTCCTTTTCCCATTGCTCAGCTATAGACAAATTTCCCACCACAATGAAATCTATCTGACTATTGACAGCGAGCAATATGTGTGTGGCAAAGCCAGCAGTGTGCCCAAGAGCTACATCGAGAAACCGTGAATTTGACTGAGTGACAAAACTAAAGAAGATCAAACTAAATGAAGGATTTCATCATATTCCTGGATGAGACTCCAATTAAGCTAAATTTGATGAAATTGTAGACAAAATACTTGCAGGCTACTTTGCAGAACTAAGAAAATTCTAAAATTCATTGGAAATATTAAAAAAAGCAGTTAAAAATTATAGGAAAGAAAAGCAGGGTGACAAAGGGAAGAAAAGATCATTTTAGAGACAAGTAAAAATGGCTTAGAGGGTAAAGGTGCTTGCCTAAAATAAGCCTGATGACCCAAGTTTGAGTCCAGAACCCACATGGTGGAAGGAGAGAACTGTCCATCATGAGCTGTCCTCTGTCTTCATGAGTGCCTTTTTATGTACATACACACACACACACTAAAATGACTTAAAAATATTAAAAAAGAAAGAAAAATACAGCCTTGAACTTGGGAGGCAAAGGAAGGTGGATTTCTGTGAGTTCAATACCAGATTGGTCTACAGAGTGAGCTCCAGGCCAGTTAGGGCTACTTCATGGGACTTTATCTCAAAAATAAGTTTGTTACATATGAATGAAAACCTTCTGACAATGTGATGATGTAAATAAGGACAAGGCATTAACTGGGGAAAAAGTGCAGCTTATATAATAAAGAATATCAAGCATGAATGGTGGTGCACACCTTTAATCCCAGAACAAGGGAGGCAGAGGCAGGTGGATCTCTATGAGTTCACAGCCAACCTGGTCTACCCAGCTAGTTCTAGGACAGCCAGGACTGTTACACAGAGAAATTGTATCTCAAAAAAAAACCACACCAAAAATTAATATTATAATATAATGTTAAAGACTTCCATATCAAAAGAACAAAGACACCCTAATAGAAAAAATAGACAAATAATATTAATAGTCATATAAGAACTGACAAATACATGAAAGCAATCAGAAGTAAACACAGAAAGATAAGGCTATAAAAAAATAACAGAGGTGGACTAGAGAGATGGTTCAGCAGTAAGAGCACTAGCTGCTCTTCCAGAGGACCCAGGGTCGATTCCTAGAACCTATATAATAGCTTATGACTGTTCATAACTCTAGACTCAGGGGGTCCAACATCCTCTCTGACCTCCTCTGGCACCAGGCACACATAGACATCCACACAAGCTAAATATTCATACATACAAAATAAATAAATCCTTAAAAAAACTAAAATAAATAGTAAAGGGCCAGAGAGACGACCCAGTCAGTATAATGCTTGCCACGAGAGCATGGCGTTTCGCAGATGCTGCTTAAGCAGCCAGGGAATGAATTGTACTTACAGATAATGAAGAACAATAGACAACTTTTGGTAAAGTAATGAAATGTGGTGGAGAGGGCCAGAGGAGACAGTAGCTTTGTTGCCAAATGAACAAAAGAGCATTTAGGGGGAAATTTCAGATTCTAGCTAATGTTTAATGATTCCTCTGTGTAGAGAGCGAATTGAATGTTTTGAACTCATGATTTCATCTAGCCCTGAAAACAAGTATAAATTCCCTCACACAAAGAAAGAGGAGGCAGAGACTGCTCCTAGGCTGTTCAACTGAAGCTCTTCCACATCTTCATCCCAACCCTCTGCTCCTTTTTTCCCTTTGTGTGTGTGTGTGTTGTGTAAGCATGTATGCATATTTGTGTTTGCATGTGTTTATGTATGGACATATGTATGAACACGTGTGCATATGGAAGCCCAAGGTTGATATTGGGATTCTTCCTCAATGAGTCTTCATTTTATTCTTTGAGACAGGATCTCTCAATAGAACCCAGAGCTCTTCCATAAGCCAGTCTCACTAGCTTCGCTTAGCTTTTCAAGACTAGCAGGCCAGCAAGGCCACTGCAGGCCACCATGTCTATCCAGCATCTGTCTGGGTTGTAGAATCTGAATTCAGGTCGACTAAGCCCAACCCTCTGCTCTAACTTTGAGGTCACATTCCTTTCTCAAGCAGGGAGAGCTCACCAGGGTGCATCTAGACACACTGAGTTTAAGAGTCTCATGAGACAGTCATTGAGTGGGACTTTCCAGTGTGTGGCTAGATGCCATGAGTCTGCAGCTTCTGAGAGTAGTCCGAGCTAGACATGGATGAGCTGTTGTCTATGTAAGGGAGGTGTCTGGAAGGCCCAACCTGTGGTACTCAGATGTGTTTGAATGAGAATAACCCCCACAGCTCATCTATTTGAATGCTTGGTCCCAGCTCGTGGATCTGTTTGGGAAGGATTCATTTGGAGGTGTGGCCTTATTGGAGGAAATGTGTCACTGAGAATGGTCTTTGAAGCTTAAAGAGCCCATGCTACCATTCCCAATTAGTTTTCTCTCTCTCTCTCTCTCTCTCTCTCTCTCTCTCTCTCTCTCTCTC
>LOJH01007725.1:0-16916 GCA_001685095.1 Ellobius talpinus
GGAGGGAGGGAGGTAAATATATTCTATTGCTATTTCTGGACCAAATGTATATTTAAGGCACATCTCCTGAATCATCGGTATTTCTAGTATTTCTAAGTAATCCCATTATTACAGTGAATCAATTTAGCTCTTAGATCAACCACTCTGCAGTTAGGAAAGGGTATCGGTCCCCACAGGGGCAGACACTTTTGCCAATGACTAAACACATCGCAGTGTCTGCTGTGTCATCTCATTCCAAACAAGCAGAAAGGGCTGAGCCTCCCCTCTTGCGGAATCCCCTGACGACCTGGGTCAGAGACCTCATCTGACCGACATCTCAGAGTGTCAGCAGGTAATCTCAATGTAAGCTGACAGAGAGAGAAAACGGAATGAACCGTCTTCCCTCAGCATGTGTTAAACACAGACAGCATATGGTCGTGTTAAAAACTCTTGAGACAGATCTGCCCTGGAAGGACATAGTCCTGCCGCTGCCATGGCAACTGCCAGTGCTCCAGGTTCTGCCTGGGCCCTTCCTCCAGCCCTTAGCCACTGAGCTGTGACTGCTGTGTCCTCTGGGAGGACCCAGCTACAGACTGAAGGGCACTTTGGCAATGCAAGAGAGATGCTATTCCTTTTTGCTTCTCTTCATAAGGTTGCTGTCTCCAGTGAGGCGTGCCTGCTACATGGGTGCATGGGTGCAGCTCAGTGGCTCCGGGGTAGGGGTGCTCCCTAGGGAGAGGTACAGGTGTAATCTGGAGGCATGGGGGCCTGCTCCCTTTCCAGTTCTACAATGGAAAAATCATTAACAAGTATGTGTGATGGAGGGGGGTGGTCGCAAAGATCTGAATGGTGGGAAGTTGCTTCCTGCCCCAGCATGATGTGGCAGTCGGGTTTGGAGCACACCCTACATGACAAGACTTAGGGTCGAAGCTGTAGCCAACGTTAAGAGGTCTCACACAAAAATTTAAATAATTCTCTTTCAATCATACCCACGTGATGTTTATATCAGTGGATTAAGATAAGCTAAGAAATCAGTCTTTTTGGCTTTATTTTAATTCAGTACATTTTCAGATCATCGAGGTGTGTGATTCTGATAAATTTGGGCACTGGAGTTTGCTAACTTCTTTATACAGAGAAGTAATTTTGTGAGAAATATGTCTACATCTTATATTTAAGGTGACCCCTTTATACTTTACTTATTTGGGTAACCAAAACTCATAGATGTCACACACTGGACTGGACTGAAAGATGGCCAGTTCTTCATGTAGGAAGAAATATTTTCTGCATAAAGATTTAAGAATTTGTAATTCGTGATGTTTACCATTAGGCTGTATTTCACATTTTTGCATTATCACAGTGTATTAATGGATAGCCATAACGCCCTATGAGCCAGACCCAGAAAAAGGCTGGACCATCATTGCCTCAGGTACTTTGTCCGAGGCTAGAAATGAGGAGGGATAGCGTTTATGCTTTCCTTGCCAGAAGAATTAGGGTAGAACAATAATTCCCTTGCCTTAAACAGATGAAAGGAACTGGAAAGAGGTAATAAGAGAGGCTGGGAGGATAAAATCACACATAGATATTTTTAAATGTCAATTACATTTCAGCACACTGGAGACTGGAAGGTAGGGCTCTCGACTTCTTGACGTTAGGCACGCTGCTTCTGCTGCCCACTGTGGAAGCGGATTTATAAGACCGAATACCTCCCCGCTTACATCTCCTTCCGTTGGCTTCTCACTGTGCTGCAGATCTGCTTGCATTCTCTCCGAGGCATTTACCTCAGAAGCCACAGCACCAGTGAGTTCTTTCATCATAGGTGGGGGGGTCTGCAGCCTAGGACAGATATCCTGACCTTAGAGAAACACGTGGTGCATACCTGAGACACCTAGCATAGAGCTCACTTAACCTGCTACTCAGTGAACCCGCCATTGGCCTCTGCAATGGGACCTAATGCCCATCAAAGCAGTTGTCATCGTCTACATCAGTTTCTTAGACCTCGGAAGACTTCAGGCTTCGCTTCCTCTGTCAATCAAGTCAATCCTCTGTTGCTGCTCCTGTCCACTGAGTTCTTATTCTAGACTTTTTGTTATAATAGCATATTTAACTAGAATAGGTCTATTTGGAAACTGAAGTTCATTTTCACACTTTACTTAAAACATTCATTTACACAAAAAAAGATATGTATAGATGCCTATGCAGCAGGAAGAACGCTTGCTATTTTGAGATGTGACAGGAAAATTATGGGGTTCAGGGAAGAGAGAAGGGGGAGACGTCTCTTTAGAGTGAGGAGAGAGGAGAGAAAAAGAAGTCAGGCATATTCAAGATGGCTGGTGACATCAGAAAGAGTGACGTCTGAGATGCAAATATGCATCTTATATGATTCAAAAAAAATCAAAAATTGAAATCTTCCTCCTACCATTTTTCTGATTCAGCCAGACTGCCTCCCCAGCTTTCTCTGACCTACTAATTGAGAAAGCTTCCCGAGTTTCAGTGTTTCTCTGGACAGGCACAGAGATTATCAATCAGTTTCTTTGTTCACTTAATTGATTGCCAATTGTATTAGATACAAAATAGACAAATATTTTTGTCCCACAGAAGGTTATATTTCAGCTGGAAAAGGCAGAAAGATAATTTACCCCGACACAATAAAACTGAAAACAGAGTTTGATATCAGGTTATTTGAGGTAGATAAGAGAAAAACAGAGAACCCTAGGAGAATCAGAATGGCAGGTCAGGTCTGTGCAATAAACTGAGTCAGGGTAGCAACCATGGGGAAAACATCAACTCCACTCACACTGAGGAAGATGGTTTTTACCTGTGTTTACTACATGGCAGTGGCATGTTAAGTTACCTGGGAGATCCAGCACACCTACAAGGTGGCTACAAGACACTGTCCACTGGCTGGCCTCAGGAAGACAGGCCCATTCACTTGGCTGTATCTCACCAACACCTGTAAGAGCCTTCAATGCTTCATTGTAGGCCTCATTGTAAGCCTCAAGTAGGAGCTGGGGATAGTGGCTGAAGCTTCTCTGTTCCAAGGGGACATCTCTGATCCTTTGCTTTTGGAATCAGTGGAGGATGGTGCTAAGCACACAGGCTCATGTGATCTTTAAAGTAGCTCTATATTGCTGTGGGATAGGCAGTTTCATTGTCTTGATGGAGTAGAGTTTATTAAAATTATGGACAAAAATTCTGGACCCAGGTTATAGAGACACATAGATCTTAAATGCTGAGTTTGGAAGCCTGAGATTCTGAAGTGGGTTGGGCTCACTGCAGTCCTTGCATTTCAAAGCAGAGTTTGTGTTTAAAAGTATCTGCTGTCTCTGTCTTAGTTTTTAAAGATGTTAGGATTTCAAGAGGGGACATTGAAGAGCATGATTTGGAGTAAGAGATTTGTCGGAATTATTAATAGTACAGAAAGACAATAGGGTAGGGTCCTGAGGAGCGGTCAGTCCCACGAAGCAGAATGTGGGCCCTTTTCTACAGGTCTTAGAGGAAGTGTGTTGTATGAGGCCACTTGTTTGTTCCTGGCTGCTCGGCCCCAAAATAACCACACAGAGACTGTATTAATTAAATCATTCCTTGGCCCATTAGCTCTAGCTTCTTATTGGCTAACTCTTACATCTTAATTTAACCCACTTCTATTAATCTGTGCATTGCTACATGTCTATGGCTTACCAGCAAGGTTCTGGCATGACTGTTCCTGGCAGCTACTGGCATCTCACTGACTCCGCCTTCTTTCTCCCAGCATTCAGCATAGTTTTTCCCCCCGCCTAGTTCTACTCTGCCCTATCAACAGGCCAAGGCAGTTTCTTTATTAGCCAATGGTATTCACAGCATGCAGAGGGGAATCCCACATCACAAGTGGGCAGTTGATGGTCCATAGAACTACTTGTCCTTAGGTGATCGCTCATTACCAGGTGGTCAGAGAAGGGAAGAGGACTTGCATTCTTGGGAAAGAATCTTGTTGGCAAGTGGCTTAGAAGATGTGCTGGGATTGGGGAGAGAAAGCAGCTTCAGTTAAGGGGTTCCTATTATACCAGTAGCTCTCTGATGTCTAGGAACCCAGTAGCGTAGAGCAGCAAACTTCTTGGAGAAAGTGAGAATAGCTAACACCTGCCATTCTCCTAAAATGCCTTGGAAATCTGTAAGTAATACAGTTACTTGGTGAATTCTGTCTCTTTCTCCCCCCCGTGTGTGTGTGTGTGTGTGTCTTGTGTGTGTGTGTGTGCGCATGTGCACATGTGTGCATGTGTGTATGTATAGTAGAAGGCATTCCAGATTTAACTCTGAGGGTTGAGATAGTGAGATGGAGCATGCCCCATGTAGCATCTGGTCTGAAACCTAACATTATTTTCCTGGAATCGGGGTACTTGGGGAGGGTCACAGAATCATGCCATGGAAGTCTTTGGGTAGCAGGCTTGTCATTTACTTTACAGCAGTTGTGAAAAAGAGGCTGGTATAGGTAGAAATGTGCAGAGGTCAGAGGTCAACTTTCAGGAATTGGTTCTGTCCTTCTATTATGTGGGTCTTGGGTGTTGAAATCAGATCATCAGGCTTGGTAACAAGCATCTTCCCGGATGAGTCATCCCACTGAACCTCTGCAACAGAGTAGCACTGTGGTGGTTTGAATGAGAATGGCCCCATAGGCTCATACATTTGAATACTGGGCTCCCAGTTGGTGGAACCCTTTGGGAAGGATTAGGAGGCAGGAAGTGTGTCACTGAGGGGCAACTTTGAGATTTCAAAAGACTCATGTCATTCCTCGTGTGCTCTTTCTGCCTCCTACATGTCTTTCAAGGGGTGAACTGTTGGCAGCTGTTTCTGCTGCCGTGGACTCTAACCCTCTGAAACCATAAGCCCACTAAACACTTTCTTTTATAAATTTCACTTTCTTGGTGTTTTGTCACAGCAATAAAAAAAAGTCACCAATATACTCACTAAAGGTAGAAAACAAGTTACTTTTTATGGAGTAAAACATTTCGTATGCAAATACCATTGTGTCCAGCTACAGTGGCTGAGCTGGATTGCTGGTCCTAAAAACAAAACGTTGTATCTATTCCTTCAAAAACATGGTGTTTTCTGCTCTTTCTTTTTGACTCCTAGAAGGCAAAACATAAGTAAATATAAAGTTTGTAACCTCCAAGGAATTTCCCCAGACACTGGTTTTGGCTCACAGATGGAATGCACTCCCTGCATTTCAGTGATTGAATTGTCCCTGTGGAGGGTAGTCCAATTTATAGAAACTAGAAGTGTGAGTGGTTGCTCAGGCAGGAGCTTTCTTCTGCAACTGATTTGTTAATCAAGTATGAACAGGTTTTCCAAAACAGTCTTAAGAGACTATTTTCTCAGCATGTCCCATAGCCTCCACTCACTTCAGGATGCTTCTACCAGGTGTGATGCTGACAGAGCAACAATAAAGGGGCAGTAGACAGAAAATGAATTTCTGGCATTTTGTCAGGCTTTTTTTTTAAAGATTTATTTATTTATTATATACACAGTGTTCAGCCTCCATGTATGCCTGCAGGCCAGAAGAGGGCACCAGAACCTCATTACAGATGAGCCACCATGTGGTTGCTGGGGTTTGAACTCGGGACCTCTGGAAGAGCAGTCAGTGCTCTCAGCCTCTGAGCCATCTCTCCAGCCCCTTTGTCAGGCTTCTTACCTGTTTGGAAATGGTAGCTAGAAATATTCCTTAGGGAGTTGTTAGTTTTTAGCTTAAATTTTATAGCAACATCCATTTATCCCCCAAATATACCTTTTTAAATGAGGAAAACACACACTACAAATATAAATCTCTGTGGCATTTTCTGAAAACCCCCTTGAGCTGCCATATGGCCCCACCCCAGAGTGCAGGAAACAGAGCAGCTGGGAAATATCTGGTCTGTGTTATTGTCTTCAGCAACACCAACAACTCCTTCTGAGTTTGGAAGCCTCTGATTGTGCTAGAAAGATGCAAAGCAGCGCCTGTGCATGAGGAGCCCAAGACATGATGTCTTCTGCTTGTACACAGCGCGTACATTATCTGGACACCTGCTCAAGTGGACCCTTGATAATGATTTTGTGAATGAGTGAGTGAGCAGATGAATTAATGAAATGCTGTGTTCGTGGATGTGCTGGGAAAGAGATGGAAGAGCTTGTCCATTTCAGAGATGTTCTGTGAGTCAGAACACCACTCGTGCCTCAGAGAATCTTCCAGAGTTCATCTTCCCCAAGTTAATTTTTTGCATGAATCACTTTGAAGTTCTCCCAGACACAGTGGGACTCTAGAGGGCCCCCAATGGAAGCCCTCCACGATGTGTGAATGTGTGGGAAGTGTTTTTGAGATTCTCTTTCCCAATCATCTTGCCTTTTGGCAGATGACACAATTAAGGTGCAATATGTAGGTGGACATTTTCTAAAGTATGAAATAAAAGAGGCTAGTGGGTGAGTGCAGAGGCAATGGCATTAACAGAGTACAGAGAAGACAATTCCAGAGTTAGAAAAGGCAAAAATCCTTCACAGAATATAAGAGCCAGAGAATGCAGCACTAATAAAATAAAGCAATTGAAAACATACACCCAGCACTTCAGGAAGAGATGACTACAGAGGCAAAGATAATTTTTTTATAACTGAAACTTTCATTTTTTGTGCTCTTTCTAATTTAATCTCCCAACACCACACACACACATATGCACACACACACACATACACACACACCCTATCTACACACAAAAGTATAATGATGAAGGCAAATATGATTTATAAGACAAAATAAGGAGGTGAGTGAGTGGTTTAGTTGGTAAAGGAAGCTATTGTCAGGCCTGACAACCTGAGTTGATTCCCTAGGACACACACAGCAGGAGAGAACTGACTACTGCAAACTGTCCTCTGATCTCCACTAGTGTGCCATAGCATAAATGCACACACACATACACACACACAATTCCACAAATTACCAGTTCACAAAGTACCTTCTTAAAACAGTATAATTGTAAAAATCCTATTTATGAAGGATACCTAACAGTGACACTTAGTAGTTCATCTGAAGTAACTTGGCCACAGTGAATGTAGTCATGAGGCTGGGGCCTTTAGCCTTGAATGCTGACACTTGGTTTTGTGACACAAGAGCAATGATCCATCTCCAAGGGCCAGTTTACTGACTGAGGAGTCCAATCACCTTCCAAACTCTCACCGTGTCACACATAAGACTTCCCCAAGGACAGGAGTCCTCCTACCAAGACCAGGTCAATATCTCTACAAAAGAACATCAAGAGAAGTCAAGTCGGAACCAGAAGACTGCAGGAGCAAGGACCAAGGACACAGGAAGCAAGAGCAACTGATGCGCAGAAGGTTTTCAATGTAGAGTCTTCCGAACCCTAAACAAGAAAGAAAGAGAATGGTGGCCTGGGGAGATGCCTCAGACAGTCAAGTGTGTATCTCGCAAGCATAGGGACCTGAATTTGATTTCCAGAATCCACATTAAGAAAAGCTAGATGTGGTAGCGTGTGCTTCTAATCCATGACAGGGAAAGTGGAGACATATGCATCTCTGGGGCTTGCTGTTTAGCCAGCCTAGCCTACTTGGTAAACTCCAGGCCATGACAGATCCTGTTTCTAAAACAAACAACAACAACAACAACAACAACAACATAAAGAAAAAAAGGTGATGACATCAGAGAAACAACACCCAAGGTGTCTTCTGTCCACATGTGTACATGTTCATGCACACACACACACACAAACACACACACACACATAGGAAGGAAGGAAAGAAGAGAGGAAGGGGGAAAGAACTCTGCAGGAAACAGTGCACAATTCTATTCAATGGTTTGCCAAAGGAGAATTTAGACATTTTCAAGAAAAATGAAAGTTATTTTCAAGTAAAAATACATTTTCAAGTAAAAGATAATTGTTATGTAACATATTTTCACTTCAAATGTATTTCTAGTTAACTTGATTATTTGAGAACAAAGCAAAACTACAGAAGCCAGACAAACCCACCTATGACCATGGTTAGGGTCCTCACAGTTCGTGAACTGTATCCTGAGTTCCTCATTTGATGCCTCTGGATCATAGCAGAAGTGTCCTTTGTCACAAGTCTTGCTTTGTTGAACTCAGAGCTTCGAGTTAAGCCAGCTCTGATGGCTAAGATTGTTTATCAACTTGACAGGCTCTGGACTCATTCAAGGATCAAGCCTCTAGACATGTCAGTGAAGGATTCTCTTGATTAGGTGGCGACCAATGTGGGCAGCAGCATTCCATGGGCTGAGGCCCTGGATATGGTTTGTCACACTGTGTCTCAGCTGTTGTATTTTACAGGATATTTTCACCCCCCCATGCATTACCCAGAGTGCCTTGGGAAGAACACGTTCTTCGGCATCAGGATTCCTTTCTAGCCTGGCCTTGTTGACCCAACACTTAGACCATCTCTCCTTAGATCTGCATTCTCAACGCTGATCATTGTTGACTGCAGAACACAACCCTTTATTCCTCTCCCTTTCAGGTTTCAGGAAGATGGATCACATGTGACTTTGTGAACTCATGGCAGGCACTGCTTTGTAAAATGTTGAGCCATTTTTTTCAAAACCATACTTAAAATTATGTAATAAAGGAGGTCGCCCCCCCACCCAATGGAAAGAATGCTCTTCCAAAATGGGCTGTTAAGAACAGACCCCATCCACAAGCCATCCATGCAGTACTTACCCTACAGTGGGGAAAGGAGAGAGGAAGGTCTGAGAACTGAAGTGCTGGGATGCTTTCTGTCCTTCCACAGCTGGCTCACGAGAGTGTTATTTTGAAAAGCGGCAGGGTGGTAGTAGAAACATTTTTCTTCTCCACTTGACACCCCAGAAGGCACACAGTGCCGATGCCAGCCGGAAATGGAAGCAGTGAGGCCTTAAAATCAAAACACATCATCATGTCTTACTTCGGGTGTCCATGAGACTGAGCAGTTGTTGGTAAGTGTGGGGGGCACTGCGGAGACAGGCTCTGGGCATGGATTGTACATGCGGAATGTCAGTTTCTGTCCTACAAGGTGAGAGAAACTGAGCTTCCTGTCTTGCCCTGCACATCCATAGTGCCCTGCAAGGGGAAGACAGAATGTGTTTTGTTTATTCCAGTCCGATCCGGGAGAAACAGTGGGTTAGTTGGCACTCATGGACATTTTGACAAATGTCACCTGCCCTGAATGTTCTGCTTTGTTAATTGTCTTTCTTCAGCAGGCCATTGAAGGGAGAGGTTGCCTGACAATCCACATGCAAGATTGAAGGGAATACATCTTTCTCTTGCCGTGAACTTCCCATCCAAATCATACAGATAAAAGACACTTTTTGTTTTGTTTTGTTTTGTTTTTCAAGACAAGGTTTCTCTGTGTAGCCTTGACTGTCCTGGAACTCACTCTGTAGACTAGGCTGGCCCAGGCTTGCCTTGAACTCACAGAGTGATGGCCTGTGCACAACCACTGCCTGTTGATAAAAGACACTTTTGCCTTGTGGGAAATTTCAAGTTTCCACTGAGGAAGAGGGAATAGCAGAAGGAACGGCCGTGATCCCCGTAGTCAGGTTCCCTGTCAGCACACACAAGCTTATTTCATTTGTGCTTGTACCTGATTCTTCTACTAGCCAGTGCATAAAATGTTTAAAAATATACAATAATTTTTAAATACAAAAGATCAAGGCCTGAGAGATCACCCGGTGGGTAAAAGCATTTACTTTGCAAGCCTGGCAAACTGAATTTAGTTCTCAGATTAATCCACAGTGGAAAGAGAGAACCAATTCTCCAAATTTGCCCTCTGACCTCTACGCACTGTGACACACTCATGTATACACACACAAACACACACATGCACACATGTGAATACATACATGCTAATAAGAAATTTTTTTAAAAAATAAAAGATTTATTTAATAATGTAATAAATGCAATATATTATATAATAAATAATAAGTGTATTTCTATCATAAATACATTTTTTCTGGTTTGTTCAAATCAGGATCTAAATGAGATCCAAATATTATATTTGCTAATTATATATGCAATGTGCTCTAAGTTAAATTTTGTTAATTAGGATGTAAAACAAAGATATATGAAGCCATACAAAAGCAATTTATGACAACTAGGGACTGCAGAGATGGCTCAGCCAGTGCAAGCATAAGGACCTGAGGTTCAGTACCCAGCACTAGCCTAACCCCAGCACCAGCTGGGTGGAGACGTGAGGACTCTGGAGCTTGCTGGCCAGCCATTTTATCCAATTAGTGAGACTCAGATTCAGTGAGAGACCGTGCCTCAAAACATTAGATGGCGAGTGATAGAGGAGGAGAGCCAGTGTTGATCTGCTGCCTCCACACACAGTTCACACACAACTATGTGCATTGGCACATATGTGCACACATGCACATACAATTATGATGAATTTCTTAAAGTAACACCTTTGCTTTTCTTAAATTTATAAATTTTTTTTAAAGGAACACCACTCAAATACCAATAACAACAGCACAGACCTTTGTCTACCAGGAGGGTATATTGTATCTGAGACTGAGGAAGAGGGATTAGGAGTTTAGGGCAATCCTTAACAACGTAACAAGTTTGAAGCCAGCCTCAGCAACATAGTAAATAAATGAATAAACCAACTTAGTTCTTCACTTCAGCAGCCTTCCTGCATTTTCCCGTCTCTGTGGTGGATTCCATCTTCTCACGTCGCTTTTTATTTTTCCTTCTGGTTTTTTGAGACAGGGTAGTCCTGCCTGTCCTGGAACTCACTTTATAGACCAGGCTGGCCTCAATCCTGCCTGCCTCTGGTTCCCAAGTGCTGGAACTAAAGGTGTCCACCACTACGCCTGGCTTCTCCTATCCCTTTTATAGTAATTGCTGCTGTGCAAAGACTTTCTTCACCAAATTGTGAATGACTGCACATTATAGTCCTGCCTTGCCTACCAAGGAAGATGTGTTTGGGGTTTTAATACGATCATACTTTTCTTTTCTTCATATTCTTTGCTGGGTCATTGAGCCTCTGGAATGATTTTGCTGGTCAGACACTCCTGCAATTCAATTTGCTCATCTGTCCTTGGGCATTTCCTGAAAATGGGGATCTGTGTCCCCAGAGACTGTGTCGAGTCCCAGATTGGTCCCTTTAGCCTGGTAAGGAAGTATGAGGCAGCTGTCATGGTTTGTCTGAGGTGACATTGGTAACCACTAGCTATTGCTGCCTCTGTTGTTCGTTTGCTTTATGATTTGGAATACTCTAATTAAACATTTTTATTTTGTACATGAGTGTTTTGTGTGCATGTATGTCTGTGTACCATGTGTTTGTGTGGTACCCACTGAAACCAGAAAGAGAGTATATTCCCTGGGATGGATGTGAGCTGCCTGCCGTAGGAGTGCTGGGATTGGAGCCCAGGTCCTCTGGAAGAACAATCAGTGTTCTTAACTACTGAGCTGCATCTCCAGCCCCTTAAATATTCTAATTGTTAAATCTCATTCATTAGTTAAAATATTTTTATAAAGTAATATTCTAGGGCTACAGTTCATGCAGGAAGATAGAAAGATGGGAGAAAAACCTCAATTCTTTGACATCTGTCCTTTTTTAAGCGTTATTACTTCTTTGAGAGTTTTGAGTTCCTACGCTGTTTTGACTATAGTCACTGCCTCACCTCTGCAACTCTTTCCAGACCCATGCCCCATTTCCTAACCACCCAACTTTGTGTACTTTTTTTAAACCCCAATTTCAATTCAACTCCAAATATTCTTAGCCGTGTGGTGTTCCACTGGACAATGGTCAACTTCTTCAGGCTGTGCTCCGAAGGGAAAACTGACCCT
The DNA here is from genome assembly GCA_001685095.1 of Ellobius talpinus. Taxonomy (NCBI): domain Eukaryota; kingdom Metazoa; phylum Chordata; class Mammalia; order Rodentia; family Cricetidae; genus Ellobius; species Ellobius talpinus. The sequence goes on from LOJH01007725.1 coordinate 11,775, forward strand.
CCCTCCCCATGCTGGGATTTGGTCTGGTTTAGGATGGAGCTGATCCTGGACATGGCGTCCCCATCACTGTGAGTTGCGGTCCTCCCCCACCTCTGGCTCCTATGCTCTTTCTGCCCCCTCTTCTACAAGGCTCTCGGATCCTGAAATGACAGGGTAAGTGCAGTGTGTGTGTTCCCTTTAAGGCTGAGCGTTCTGCAGTCTCTTGCTCCCTTTAGTGTCTCCTGTTGTGGGTCTTTGTGTTAGCACCCCTTGCTGTGAAAAGGGGCTTACCTAATGTGGGTTGAAAGATGTGTTGGTTTCTTCTGCAATGGCAAATCACACCCATCAAGAAATCTATTCCTCAGGGCACCCATAAAGTGGTCACATCTGATTTCTTACATATAGCTTATCTGCCAAATATCATTGCAAAGTCATCTTTTCTTCCTTTTTAATTAAAAACAATTTGTAGAGTGGTAATTTGAGACAATGAGACTATCTTGTTCTCAAAGTTTTACCCAGTGGCTTCAGAATACTTTGCAAATCATTCTGCTGAATAAATAATTAAGCAAAAGTTGTGAAATGGAAGGATGGAGAGATGGTTCAGCAGTTAAAAGCACTTGTTGCTCTTTCAAAGGACAGAAGTTTGGTTCCCAGCAACCATGTCAGGGAGGGGGGAAATTGCCTGTAACTCCAGCTTTAGAGGATCTGACACCATCTTCTGACAGGTACCTGCACACACTCATAGATACACACACACACCACACACACATACACACATACACACTTAAATAAAAATAAAATAAATATCTTAATTATTTTAAGTATTTACAAACTGGTGATTTCCTGGTTAAATCATTTCTTCTATGTTCTTTTGCTTTCATTATTCTCTGTAAAAAAAATCTTTTATTCTCTCTCCCTCTCTCAGTGGGAATCGTTTTTTTTAATTATATTTTTATACAGTGTGGCCATGGGTCTATTCCCCCCACTTCAGCTTTCCTGTCATATACAGAGAAGGTTCTAAGGAACGGACGGAATTCTGGGAGTATCAGACCAGAGACCACACCGATGCTCCCTGCATGGTGACCAGTGTAATGTGAATAGCTGCAATAGACCACACTCACAAGCTTTAGACTCTGTCTTTGCCCCAGCTGGAGTCTAGCCAGCTCTGGGGTGGTTAGCCAACAAGAGAGGTGTTTCCATAGTTCGGGGTCAGGTGCAGCTGTTTCTATCCTGTGATTGACTTCATGGTCCCAGAGAATTCTTCAACACGCAGAATCCCCATTTGCCCATGAGGGGAAAGATTTGAAGCGCTGACAATGGAACTTCCTGCAGACGTGCTGTGAGGTCACACACTGATGTGGGATTTCCCTCTGTGTGCTGTGATTACCATTGATACATAAAGGATCTGCCTTGAGCCTATAGCAGAGCTATAGGGGAACAGAGCTAGGTAGGGAAAACTAAGCTGAATGCTGGGAGAAAGAAGGGCAGAGTCAGAGAGAAGCCATGGAGCCTCCGCCAGAGAAAGACTCTGGGAATTTTACCTGGTAAGCCACAGACTCGTGGCAATACACAGATTAATAGAAATGGGTTAAATTGATATGTAAGAGTTAACCAATAAGAAACTAGAGCTAATGGGCCAAGCAGCGATTTATTTAACACAGTTTATGTGTAATTATTTCGGGGCTAAGTGGCCGGGAACAACAAGCGGCCTCCTTCTACAACCCAGAGCCAAGTCACTTTGTCCCTCAGTGAGAGTTTGAGCAGCTCCAATCACTGAACAGTTTTGGTTGTTTCTTCACTTTGTGCATTTGATAAAAGGACGGGACGCTGAGGGAGACAGGCCAGGCTGCTGGGTGGAAATGTGAGGGAAACCTCAGCTACTTCCCTGTATCCTTGACTGAAAGAGGATCCTGACTTGGGAGTGTCAGCAAAAACTAGCTTTCCCCTTTCTGGATTTCTTTTCTCTTATTTCCTTTCCTTTAACAAGTATAATAAAATGTATATAATGTAAAATACATCCTCTTAGCGACTTTAAACATCGGCTCAGTGATACGAGAGCACTTGTGTGTGCAATCACCACCACAGTCCACACCCAGGGCATTCCCGTGTTCCCCACTGAGATTTGACGTCACTAGTCACAAACTTATGAGGCTGAGTGTGAGGACTATTGACTTGTCTGATTTGTCATCTGCTCTAGAACCCTGAAGGAAGAGTTGTAAGTGGTTAGTTTAGGGCAAGCCCTGAAACCCAGAAAGGATGCAGCCACAGTAAAGGAATGCTTATCTCCTGCCAATGAGGGGCAGCTGTGCCTCTGTGGATGCGGATTTCTCGTCCTTGACAAGCATCCTCTGGCGAAGTCAAAGACCTCGAACAGAAGCAGCAGGATGCTGAGCAGCGAGAAGACGTATTGGTAGACGTGCCTGAGGATGTCAAGGTCCATACTCCATTCCATACTCCGCCCTGCTGGAAAAGAGTAGCTCTCCCCACTGCCAACGAACCACAGAAAAATCTCAGCGGCCACATGGTTCCTAGTCTCAAGATTTACTCCCACCTCCCATTATTTTCACCATATTAATTGGATCCATTCTTAGCATGGCCTGAAAAGTGTCTGCTGCAGGAGCAGGCTGCTCTTCTCTGGAAGAACTCTGGGATATTACCAATATGTGCTGGCAGGAACTTGAGAACATGAGTAGGAGTGAGTCCGGAAGGTTCTGGGGAGAGGGAGGCAGAACGTAAAGTTGTTTATTGACCATTTCCCTGTGACTTACGACTTAACCTCCAGGTGAGCTCAATATGCTGCTGGCCAGGTTGTTTGATATGTGGACGTGATAATAACGACAATTGAGAAAGAAGTGTCACTACTACCCTATGAAGAGAAGAGCCAGGATGGCATGTAAGAATTGGCTTACTGGTATACCAGAGAACCTATCACATACCTATATTCTCTAGGACGGCCTCTGCTAAGACAGTGTAGAGCTCAGCAATGGGAGAGGCAGGGCCATTGACTGAGGAGTCAGTGGTGGCTGGCATCTGTCTCCCGGGAAGACCTAAAATAGCACACCAGAACTAGTCAGGGGACAGTCTCAATATCTTGCCTCAAGCATGTACGGGGCCCCTCTCTGGTACAAGGATTTTCCCCTTAGTCTGCTGATCTCACTTAGATGAGATCTGGAAGTGAAGGAGGTTAATATTTTAGGACACTACCAGGTAACTTTTTGTATTGACCTGACTGTGGCACAGGATGCCCCACAGCTGGTGAAAATGTATTTCTAAGTGTGCTTGTGAAGGTGCTTCCAGAAGAGTTAGCATTTGGATCAGTGCACCAATACAACGTGCCATCACCAGTACACAGGGGCCCCATGAGGGCCAGATGGAACAGAAGGATGGAGATGAGTGGAATTTGTCTCTCCTTGAGTCATGCTAGCAACTTCTTCCCTTTTCTTTTTTCTTTCTTTCTATTCTTATTTTTTAAGTTTTTCTTGTTTTCTCACGCTTTTGAAGCTTGGCTTTCAGGTCTTAAAACTCAAGATAGAATTATAGGTCCAGCTTTCCTGATTCTCCAGCTTCCAGATGATGAACTGTGAGACTGGTTAACTCTAAGACTGCAATCCGGCTCCATAATAAATGTCCTCATTATTACATTATTATTGTGCCACCTTCTCCTATCATTTACTGTCTCTTACTGTTTAGAATTTCTGGAGGGCTGAAATTCTATCCCCCAGCTTATGGACAGTTTTCAACTAACAGGGAACAGAAGTTATTGAGTAAATTCCCTAGCACCTGTGTTCTTCAGTGTCCATCCTGAGGGACATTCCTCTTGGGTCCTTCAAGGGTCTGTAGGGACTGAACCGAACCCCGATGTCCTCAGTAGCTCACAGTCAATTGTGCCTTGGCCTTTTACCTAGTTCTGTGTCACTACCTTAACGACCTCACTCCTGGTCCCCAGCATGCATCCTTAAGTTCACTGCCACACCCCGGCCTTGTCTAGGTTTTGCCTTCAGAGAAACCTAACCAAAGGTTCTTCTGTGCTTGACTGGCAAAATCCTAAAATCAGTGTCTGGGTAGCATAGTATTCTGGGTACCAGTTAGTCCATTTAAAAAAATCTCGCCAGGTGCTGGTAGCACACGCCTTTAATCCCAGCACTTGGAAGCAGAGGCAGGAAGATCTCAGTGAGTTTGAGGCCAGCCTGGCCTACAAAGCGAGTTCCAGGATAGCCAGGACTATTACGCAGAGAAACCCTGTCTCGAAAAAAAAAATCTCATTCAGAAAACATGGCATAGTCCAACACTGATTGACAATAGCATGCTCAAAATTCTACAACTCATTCTCTGTTGTCGAAATCTATCTGGAGGAAAGGCGATATTTGTTCTGTATTTCCCAAAGTCCTCTGGAGTTCTTAATGACGAAGTTAAGTAAGGTTCAGCATCTGTGAGAGCAAACAGCTATTACTACTGATTTCCCATGAGGCTAGCTAGGGAGAAGCATGAACAACTGGCAATAGCCGCACTTTCTCGTGTATGCATAACCAACACCTTGGCTGCCATGCTCCACACAGCTTTCACCAGGGGCTGGCTCTGCCACTCACTGCAACCTGTCTTGTCCCAGTATTTGTCATTTCTCTTCATCCCAGAGCTATCTTACTTTCATTTCATAAAACTTTACTTTCATTTCATAAAACATTTGTGGTACTATGACAGAATACTTGAGATTCAGTGTTTGGCTTCAATGTGAAATGTCTCCAAAAATTCTTGTGTTGTAACACTTTGCCTGTCCCCACAGCTGGTGGCAGTTTGGAGGTTGTGGAACCCTAGGGATGTGGGGTATCTCTGCTGGTATCACTGGAGGTGGGGATTGAACCTACCTCTGGTTCTAGCCTGTCCTATGCACACCTATCCACCACCAGGCGAGGAGTCATTCATTGTGACCGAGCTGTCCAGCTGTGCCTTTCAACATGGGGAACTGTGCCTTCTGACACCACAAGCTGAAATCATCCTTTCTTCTCTTACTTTGCTTCCTTTAGGTGTTTCTGTCACAATAATGAGAAAATACAGAACACTGCCAGTAAGAAGCAGGTCACTGCTGAGAGGAACTGATAGTTTGTTTCTTAGACATTCAGAACTGGTGTGTGTGTGTGTGTGTGTGTGTGTGTGTGTGTGTGTGTG
>LOJH01007725.1:16963-30274 GCA_001685095.1 Ellobius talpinus
TGTGTGTGTGTGTGTGTGTGCGTGAGAGAGAGAGAGAGAGAGAGAGAGAGAGAGGAGGTTGGAGATGAAGACCCAGAGAAGCCCTAGAATGCCTTAAACAGAGCCTAGTGGTTGATTCCAGTGGAAACCTGGAAGGATAGAGGGTAGATAAAGATACAAACAATAAGGACTGTCCTCACAAGGCTTTGGGTGGGGCTATCCCAGGATTTGGGCAAAGAGGCCATTCCTGTTGTGTCCAGTTAAAGTATCTTACTGTGTTTTGCCTTTGTCCTGAAAAGTTGAACAAGGTTGAACTCTAAAGTAACGACTAATTTATTTGGCAGAGGAAATTTCAAGACGGCATATTCAGGATGTGACATTGTTACTGTGTGTTGCTTTTAGCCAGATTTGCAGTGAGGTGGAGAAAAAGTAGAACAGAAAGATACAAAAAAGAATCTGTAATTTAGTGATGGGGAGACAGATGGTTCATGCGGTGAAGCCTTTGCCTCGCAAACATGGGGACCACACTCCACGTAAGAAATGTCAGGCAGAGTGGTACACACTTGCAATACCCAAAGGGGTGAGATGGGAAGTGGAGGATGGATGAATCGCTCGAAGTTCACTGGTCAGCTAGTTTAGACTACTTGGCAAAGTTCCAGGCCAACAAGAGGCCCTTTTACATATTAAGGAGGAAGGCACCAGAGGAACGGCACCTAAAGTTATCTTCTGACCTCTACACTTATATGTACATGTCTGAGAACTCATCTACATACAAATGTGCAAACCCTTACTCCATGTGTCATAAGGAGAAAACATGAATATATTTAAAGTTGTAGACAAAACAAATACTGTGGGCAAAGAGGTGGCAGTTGTCAAACAGATTAGCACCACTGAAGGGAAGTTGAAAACTTCATTAGGACAATAAGAAAGATGCCTGGAGGTTCAAATCCTTCCCATCAAAGGGCTTGGGGTGTAAAAATACATTTGAAAGACTTTACTTTTCAAACTAAGAGTGGCTGGAAATACAGAGCAGCCCCAGGGGTCGCCTACTCAGAAAATGACTGCCTAGGGAAATGTTTTGCCAAGTTCAGTCCTCTAGGTACTCGGGAACAGATATATCTCAAGCTGCAGCAGAATTTAACCTTGTCTGCATGGTGCTGATTTTGCAGACTTGCAGAATGCAAGAGTTATTGGACTACGGGGTATGCAGTGAAGTTTCCGGGTGGGGAGATGTGGGGATACAGTGTGGAGCAAAGTCAGATTCCTTGCGTGGAGCTGTAAGGTGAAGTCTAAGTTGCAATGGTAACCCCAGTGTGTTGCATGTGCTCAGAATGTGGGATGTCTGTTAGTGAAAGCATCTGGCACTTGAGTGGAGTCAGCCTAAGAGAAATCCCTGTATCCTGCCCAAGACCAACAAAGCTCAAATAATGACACTGTGTGCCCCAAAATGCAGGCCAAGGGGCTAGAAGGTTTAATGTTTACCCTGTGGGCGTCTCTGATCTTTCTGTGCTGTCTTGCCATCTCCTGTGGAATGGCAGTGTTTATTAAAGACAATCATATACTGGGTATATGTGACATTCTTTTTGGTGTTACTGGGTTACAGGTAAGAATTTGCCTTGAGTCTCAGAATAGACTTTGAACCTGGGACTTCTGAAGAGTGTTGGGACTGCTAAGACCGTGAGAACTCTGTGGGACTGAATGTTTTACATTTTTCCATGGCCATGAGCTTATGGTCGGGGACAGAACATAGTGACAGTTTGAATGTGAAATGTGCCCTACAGCTTCATATGTACAAGCATTTGATCCTCAGACAGTGTCGTTTAAAGAGGGTGTGTGTCCTTTGAGATGTGGGGCCTGGTTGACAGAAATGTCTCTTCAGAGGCAGGACTCTGATTCTAGTCTTCATTTCCTATGACCTGTTGTGGTACTTTGAATGTAATTGCCCCCATAAGCTCATAGGGAGTGGCACTATTGGGAGGAGTGACCTTGTTGGATGAAGTGTGTCACTGTGGAGACAGACTTTGAGGTCTCATATACCCAAGCTGTGCCCAGTGTCTCAGTTCTCTTCCTATTGCTTGTGGATCAAAAACAGAATTCTCAGCTCCTTCTCCAGCACCATGTATGCCTGCATGCCGCCATGTTCCTCCATGATGGTAATGAACTAAACCTCTGAAACTGTAAGCTCCCCAATTAAATGTTTCCATTTGTGAAAGTTGTGATCATGGTGACTCTTCACAGCAATAGAACCCCTAACTAAGATACCTACCCACCATAATATGGAGTCCACATCTTGTTTCCCCTGCTACATGACCACTTGGCAATGCCTTCCCCTCTCATTGCCTATTGAAACCATCAACTAAAATAAAATTCTCCTCCCTTAAGTTGCTTTTGTCTGGTATTTTGTTGTAGCAATGAGAAAAGTAACCAATACTCTGGGTAATTGATAGGGAACAGAAATGGATTCCAGGGTGCTGGAAACTGGGAAGTACAAGATCCAGGCAACAGCCTTGACATGTCAGCACCAAGCTTCCCCCCTCTGTTCATATAGTAGAACAAAAGAATCCCATTCCAACCTACCCTTTCTGTAGTCTCTGCAGTCCTCCAATCCATTTATTTGGATGGAGCCCTCATCAATCACCTTGTAGAGAATCCACCAGCCAACACCATTATCTTGTTGGTTAGGTTTCTGCATGTATTTTGATGGGAATAACACATTCAATCCATAGCCAGGACATTCAAGTGTCATGTTTGTTTTGTTATCATGTTCAGCAATTGTCTAGTGGCAGCCATGGGAATTAGGCTCCAATCACTATACACCTGGTCATGCTTTCCAAGGGGCAGCTACCAAGCCAATGACCCTTATCCCATTGTGATAACCGCGTGACAAATGCTCAGCATCACTACAGCCACAAGATGCACATTACAAGACTCTGGACAAATGGACAGCGCCCCAAGTCTTTAAAACACAGGCTCAGTGGTTTCGACATTTTCTTAAGGTCTGTGACTATGAGCAGTGTACCTAGAGGCAGTGACTTAAAGGGTCATAGAGTGAAGTACATTTGAATTTGTGGACTGATGGTGTGCAACATTGTTGATTCCCCACACAGCCACAGAAATAGAGTGTTCATTTGCAACTTCTCTAGATGAACTTTGGTGGTGAACAGGCCATGTGTCTGTTCTGACCTACTTTGGTCTTGTCTTTGCCACTCTTTATTTCAGGTAAATACAATGAAAACAATGATGTGTGTACCCATTCAAAACATTTCACAGTATTCCTATGGAAGCCCTGGCTCAACAGACACTATAATTACTGCAAAGTCAAAATGTAAATTGCATACAGTGAACCATTTCTGCTATTTCTGAGGCATTTCATCAGGTCAGCTAAAGCAACCAAGAAAACCAGTTGTTTACTGCTTTACATCCCAAATCACCTAATGATTGAGTTTCTTTAGATGCAATTAACTATAAGATGAACTGCTGTGCTAACCAAGCCCAGCATGTCCAAATGCTCAGAAGGTGACAAGATGATGGGACACTAGAGCTAATCCTAATGTGTGATGTGCCATCTCCCCTCAATTATTTTACACTTGAAAACAAAACATGATTGAGTTGTAAATGGTCAGAACCATGAGGAAGCTTGAAACTCTTTTGCAAGTGTACTGACTTCTAAAATTACCTTGCTACAAATGAGAGGTGACTTGTCTTTGGAGTCTTGTCCCTGGGATCTGTATCGGCAGGGTGCATCTGTGTTCCCATAACCCATAGACCCTGCATGTATGGCTCAGAGTGTGTGCTCAAGGGCTACCTCTAGATTCGACTTGCTTTACTCTAGAAAGACAAAGGGAACACGTCCATTTCAGTCTGCAACACGGGCTCCAGTGTGGCTCCTGGACCTGGCAGCATCCACACGCATTCTTCAGGACCAGAGCCTGACATGGTGTGGAAAGGGCCAGGAGTGCGTTCTGATGATCAGTTCAGATGAGATGATTCCATGTCTGCCAGGAAAAAGTCAGGCTAACACCATCCCCGTGGTATATTCTGTGCTATATTAGCAAGTGTGATCCGTTAGAGGAATTCCCTGTTTGAGTGAGTTGGGTGAATTCTAGGCTGGAAAAAGTAGAGAATGGAGCATGCCTCTCTAGAGGTCATTTCTCCTGGCTGTCAGCATAAACAGGTTCCTGCCTAATGCATCTCATGCCCTCTCTATGCTCTCAGTCTTTCAGGTGAAGAAAACGCCCCTTCTTCAAGTCCAAAATCAATCTTTCTTCATTCTATCTGCAGTGTTTTGAATGGGAATGGCCCCCACAGGCTCATAGAGAGTGACGCTATTTGAAAGTATTAGGAGGTGTGGCCTTGTTGGAGTAGATGTGGCCTTATTGGAGGAAGTGTGTCGCTGAATGGGCTTTGAGGTTTCAAATGCTCAAGTCAGGTCCAGTGGCTCTCTTCCTACTTCCTGCAGATCCAGATGTAGAACTCTGTTACCTCTCCAGCACCATGTCTGCCTGCACACCACCATGCTTCCTGCTATGGTGATAATGGACTAGACCTCTAAACTGTAAGCCAGCCCCAATTGGATGTTTTACTTTATAAGAGTTGCTGAGGTCATGGTGTCTCTTCACAATAGAAACCCTAACTAGGAAACTATGGAAATACAACTGATGAGGGAAAGCAGTGTTGGCTGGATGCCTCATCCCCTCTACCACAAGCCAGTTGCAGGAAGCCATTTTTCCTTTTTTATTTTCATTTTATCTATATATGAGTTTTTTGCCTGCATGTGCATCACTTGTGTGTACTACCCGCAGAAGCCAGAGAAAGAATCAGGTCCCCCGAAACTGGAGTTGCAGACTATTGTGACTGCCATGGGGAATCAAACCAGGGTCTTCTTGAAGAACAGCCATGCTCTTAGCCACTGAGCCATCTTTCTGCAGTTGTAGCAATTAATGGGCAACATGTTAACTAAAGCCCAAGTCACTCTAAAATAACTACACTTTTGGAACACACTCAATTTTATAATTTATAGATGCACATAGACACACATATGTGTATATGTATTTCATATATATGTATAAATAACACAGACCCACTCACTCCCACCATTAAACTGAATGCAAACATCTGCTGCAAACATCTGTATTTATATTCTTCCCATGGTTCAGAGAATGCCCTAATCAATGTAGAGCAGTTTGCTTTGCTTCTACCTGCAAAGTCAACCCTAATAAGGACCCTCCTGCAGAACAGTTTGCAGTTTCCATTACAGCACACAGAAATTGGTCACAGAACCCCTGGTGGCAGGTTTTCTGTTTTGGTCTCTTAAAATTCACATTCTATTTGCAACAGCAGAGAGAATCTGCAGCAACTTGAATCAGCTGGTAGCCCCCTGCAAAGGGGCTACTCATTAAGAACTGAAGGAAAGAGCCCAAATTACCTTACCAGTCATGAAAAAGAAAATAAATGTCAATGCTCTACAACTGAAGATTCACAGTTGGTTCAATGTCATGTCCAAAAGCAGGAGGGCAAGCATGCCGGAGAAAGGATTATATCTCTACTGAAAGACACTCCCTTTATCCTCGGTCTTTGTTTGCACCGAGATGTATCCACACAGTGAACTATAGCCTCTAGCTGTCATGAAGGCCTCACAAACCTAGACCCCAGTGGAGGCTTGATGACAGTGTGGATGAGATCAAGTCTGGAGAGTAACTCAAGCTTGACTTCAGACTTTAAAGCTTTTACAGAAACTCAGCAAATCATACCAAGCAGCTTGTGTCCAGTTATGATGGGAATGTTTCACTTCGGAAGGAGGGGCATTCATTTAAGAGCTGTTGGCATGGCAAACAATAGATGACATCTCCTCCTTCTAGACCATATGATAAATTTATGTCATGGTAACCTTCACTCTAGCTCCTTGGACTCAGATTCATGCATTGTTAAAAAAAAACTTTTTAAATGCATCAAATCAGGGCACTGCAGACAACAAAAATAGATTGTTTTTGATGGCAAGCCAAGTAATTTTGGCTTTTCCCCTGTAGCATTTGTAAACAAACTGTCAGACACCCATACATGCGAATGAGAAATTATTCATAGAGCCAGAGGATGGCTGGGGTTTTGAGAACACTTATCACGAGGGGGAATTAATTCACTGACAGGTGCCGTCTGTGGAGGGCTGTTCTTCCCCTAGTGTCATGTCACATCAGCAAACATGTCATCTCACGTCGTCCACCACTAAACACAAAACTTGTACACAAATTGCTATAATCGAAATCTGGGTCATACAAAGCAAATATGTTAAGTTTTCCCCTTGTTCTTTTGCTTTTTTTTCCATGGAGGAAGGTGTAGGCAGATTGTCCTCTGAGTTTGGAGGTCAGATACTAAAAAAAATGACCATTGATACGTCATATTTATTATATAAGAGGTATGAACTACCAAAAATTCATTCAGGGATTGAAAACACCTGAGCCTCGGGAGAATGAGAGCAGTATATGAACGTAGCAGGGTTTTAACTGTGCTGATACACACGTGTTCGTTAGTTTCGTGCCACGTAACAAATACCTGAGCTAGCTTATAAAGAGTAAAAGGCCATTGGGCTCACAGTCATAGTGGTTCCAGTCCGAGGTGGGAGTGAGTTAGTACATCTTGGAGGAGCAATGATAGAGTAAACTCACCTACGTCACGGATCTGGAAGCCAAAGGAGGCATGAGTCCCATGATCCTTTTCAGAGCTATGTTTCCATGGAAGTCGGGACATTCCAGGAGGTCCTGCCTCTTAAAAGTTTCACATTCTCCAAACAGTGCTGTTCTGGGGCTCAAACCTCCAGCAAATGGACATTGTGGCTAATTGTTAAAATGCATTGAAACAGAGCACTTACCTAAAACATAGCAATATATTGACAGTTTTATTTTGGTTGCACAAGGAGTTAAGAGTTGCCAATGAATCCTTATATCATATCAGAAAGTCAAAATTTCAGTTGTAGCAAAGGCTGCCAGGATGTTCCCAATATCTATCCCTTCCTATTCCATACTCACAGAATTTGTAGCCATTATATAACTTAAAATTTGTCTACATAGTCCAGCCTCTCTTCTAAGCCGTTGCTAACTTTGACTTCCAGGAGGCATGTAGAAATGATGTCTTTCAGACTGACTACCTGCGAGGAAGGGTATTCTCTTCTCCCCACTCCTTTCCACTGATTGAACCATCAATGTGAGGGCGATGCCCAGAACAGCACCCTAAGGGAGGGTCTTGTGTCCTGAGACAATGGTGTTGTCGTGCAGTCCCAAGAAACAGAATCTCTGCTGTAGGGAGGAAGAGAAGACCCTGGTTCATCTGGTAACAGCCAAAAAAAGGGGGGGAACACAGCATATAGAAAATATAAAAAACAAAGGAATTAAAGTCAAGAATATGACTAAAAATAGGTGGTTAAAATAAAAGCAAGTGGGTTAAATTTCCCCACTAAATATGCTAACAGTTCTCAGGTAAGACACTGAGTCAGACCCTGTTGCTGACAATGAGCTGTTAGGAAATCTGGGGCATTAAGATTAAAAAAAAATATAGAGAGAGAGAACTTCAGAGGAGCAACAACAGGATTTGGTGTGGGTAGTTTTCCCAGAAAATGAAGAACTATACTTTCAAGAAACTCTGAGTGCAAAATTCTAGGTGTTGGTAAATTGACTAAGAATGTGAATAATCCTTCAAACTAAAAGCAAGACAGAGAAAACTGAATTTGCTCCCTGAATGAACCAAAGGAGCCTTAATTCTCAGATAAGGGTGGCTAATGAGAGAGAGAGATGTGACAATGGTCAGGTCTTTCAAAGAACACAGGTCAAGTTCAACCCAATGAGGTCAAGTGCAGGGAAATCATACAGTTAGTGTGCAGTGTGACCTCACCATTCTTGTCCATTTAACAAAACCTATATAACTACATAATAACGGGGCTTCTTGTCTGTGGGGACATACAGAAAACAGACCTGTTTATAGCAATGCTGAAGGGGAAACACTACTCTTTTGGGATTATCCAGGGACAGAAAAATGCGGAGTCCCCCAGCTTTGAGATGTCCCTAAGCTTCTTCTTTTAAGCCACTTCAAAGAAGCCCATTGCTGGGGTCACACTCACTCTAGTTTTGCCTTCTTTAAGGATATTTTGCTGAGCTTCATTGGATTTTTAGCGACTCTATGAGGACCTGTGCCCCAGGGTCAGCCATTCTGCCAGAGAAAACTACATAGATCCCCTGAGTTTTCTGCAGAGAAAAGTAAGAGACCACTGCCAGAAGCTGCCACACTTCGGGGGCATGGACTGGGGATGAAGGTCAGAGCCAGAGCGGCACCTCCCTTTTCATGGTCCCTTAGAATCAAGGATCTTCCTTTCACTTCCAAAATCCTGACAGGTAACTGTCTAGGTCAGAGCCGTGTGAGGTTTGCCGGCATCTTACAGGTATCAGTCTTTCCATCCCTTCCTTCAGTATTGATGTCCTCAGTGTTGCCTCCTTGGTGTATAGACATTAAGGATTCCAAAGTGGGTCATCTGTGTCCTCTGCCTGAGATGATCCATTGGAGAGAAAAAAACAAGGATAGAGTAGCCTTTCTCTTCCCAGTGTGCTTCCTTCTATTTGATAAAGACATCTGTGGATAACGGTCTGCTAACTGATGGTCAAAAATAGTTCACCACCCATCCACTGCTTACACTCCAGTGGCCTCGTGGGACACGGATCTCTGCTTCTATTCCAGTGACCTCATGAAACATGGATCTCTGCTTATACTCCCGTGGCCTTGTGAGACACGGATCTCTGTTTATACTCCAGTGGCCTCATGAGACATGGATCTCTGCTTATACTCCAGTGATCTCGTGGGACACGGATCTCTGCTTATACTCCAGTGATCTCGTGGGACATGGATCTAGCTCTGCTAGACAAGGACTTAGCTCTGCTGCTACCAGCTAAACGAATTTTGCTGACATCTTAGTATCACTGAAATTTAGAGGTTACAAAAAAATTTAGTTCAAGTTAAAAAGTCCAAGTCCATGTTCTTTAAGATCAACATTTAATTTGTGAAGCTTTATTAAAAAAAAACAGTGCTAACATTTTCTGGTACTCAACACAGTCTAGAGATCCCACCAATGAAAAACTATCATAGTAAATAGCATGGCAGGCACTGGAGTTCATTTTCAGATGATTTAAGGCATTGGTTTCTAGACTACTAATTGTGGGCTTCCAGAAAACTATATAAGCATATGAACTATATAATCATGCAGTGGGTTATAATAACTTTCTCTGACTGACTTTGGGAAATCTGTAGCTCAGTTACTAGTTAAGGTTAGTAATGATGCCCCTTAGGTCTGGGCACATTTATTCTTGTTTCTCTGTATAGACATTCTTTCAGAAGAGATACTTTTAAAATATCAGTCGTGCCAGATTTTCTTCAAAGCAGGTGTTACATAAAGAAGAGAAAAGACACCAAGATGTTGCCCCTTCCAAAGCGTATGTGCACCTGTTCCAAATCATGAATAAGCAAATGACCTGACTCTGATCAGTAATTTTCACAGCAATTCCAGACATAATATGGTCTGGGGGGATGCTCGGGAGATGATTGTCTTTGGATATCCCCCGAGTCACACCTTTAGGAAGGTGTTTCCACAGGCCTGTGGCCCAGGAAAGCACAGCTCGTGTTGACTGTTACAAGGGAGGGTTTTCTGAAGGTTGTTCCAGGGAACTAGGACAGCTGGTTCGAGAGCGCTAGCCAAGAACACTTGAGAATTATGTCAGCCTTAACTACTCCAGCCCAGAAGGTCACACAAGAAGACCCTGGGAGGAGAAGGGCTGGAGAGGAGTTTATCAACAAACCCCTGTGATATAAATATTCAAACTAGTTTTCATTGGTCTAAATCCTATTTTTTGCATCTGAGATGATGCCTTGTGGGAAAAAAAATCAAGGCAACTAGGGCATGCCTAGGCACGCCTGGGATTTTATAATAGTTCTGGTTCTAAGTAAATGTTCTATTTCTTTTGTTCATCCATCTGCCCCCCCAACCTAATTCCTATCTAGTTCTCTCTTAGAAGAAAACCTTTTCAAAGGCGCCATCACTGCGAATGAATCTCCTTTACGTGATGTAAATGGCCTCTTTTAGAGTTTAAATTCTGCACAGCTGGACAAGCGAGGGGGGATACAGGTTGCCACAGAAACTGCTGTTGGTGCTGGGGTTCTTTATGCTTTGCTCCTAAAAATAAGATGTGAAATGTACTGAGGGTGTGATTAGCACAGCACAGAAGGGAACTTCTAAAAGGAGAGCCAAGCCTCCCACCCCCACAGGAATGGGGGTGTTCTGCATAGCTGGCGGACAGGACATGAATCCCAGAGCAGATGCTCTACATGGTCCCTCCCTCTAAAGGTGAAGGGAAAGTCGAATGGGAAAAGGGCTTTTGAAGAAGAAAACATTCCTCAGCCCAGCGTGATCCATATAAATCTCAAGGTTGAGGTGTCCTGAAATTACCCAGGAAGTAGACAGTGTAGGCTCTAACCAACACAACAAAGACAGATTCAATAAGAACACAGAATTGAGTTATTGGAGTCCAGAGGCCAGTGCAGGATGCTGTCACACATCACCTTTCCCAGATGATCCCTGGTCAGTTTGGACACACTCAGTGACCTTCTCTTCTAGACACAGATAGAATTCTCTCTCCCAGTGTTGCTGAAATCTGTCCATTGGTGACTTCCGCCTGTTCTCCTGTTTATCCTCTGGAACAACTAAGAAAAGTCAATTGTCACATCATTCTTCAACTCAATAAAGCTCTTCACTTAATACCAACACCGAGCAATTAGTCCAGGTTGTTACCCATAGTTCAAAGACCTAACCAAGTTGACAAGCCAGCCTCATACATTCTTCAGTGAAAAATGAAATATCATTAAAACCTTATCAACCTTGTGGGGACAAGATGTCTCAGTGGGTAAACGTGGTTGCCACCAGCCCAAAGACATGAATTCGATCCCTGAGACTCATATAATGGAAAAAAAGTTGACCCTGAAAGTTATTCTCTGACTTTCTCATGCTCAGTGTGGACTGTGTGTATGTGCATGCATGAACACACACATTCACACACATACACATGAGTAAATAAATGTAATGACCTCATCAATCTCATGATTGTTTTTAGAAAACTCGTGTGTTTTCTAAGCAGAGCCATATCTGATTCAGCATCTCCTACGTATCATGAACTTTTACACAGGGTAAGTACCTCTATCACCCCCATTTCTCTCATAGGAAATTTAGTTCTGTCTGAAAGCCAGTATCCCCATGGGTGTGACCACCACGTAGAGCAGCATGGGTGCAGACTTCAGAGTCAGAGGGGTTGAGCTTGAATGGCACTTCTTCCTCTTGAGAAATCTGTGATCTTTGATAAGTTATGTAACTGCTTTGAACTTTAGGTTTCTTGCCTTAAAAACTGAGATAATAAAATGTCATGAGTAATTAGAAGTAAAGAAAATTATGTGCGGAAAATGTCAAATGTATATCAGTGGGTGCTCAATGAACCCAAGTTCCTTCTTCCCTTCCTTCGTAACCCTAGAGGTCTCCACTACTGTTGTATAGCTCAGTCAACACCTTAGATATGGATCTATGGATCTATACGCAATCATGCCTAGAAAAGCTAACTGAACAAGTAGGAAGGATCAATCAAAGAAGCTGAGTAGAGGGAACTTAAATGTGCTGCTAATATGAAAGAATCTACCTTCCTTGTGGAAGTTATAGAAAAATCTCACTGGCCACTAAAGTAGAATCAAAATGAGTATGTACACATCATCAACAACAACAAAAGACTGAGACAGACTTCATGATAATCTAAACTTCTCTGCTCGGATTGCCACTTCCTATGGCTTTGCCTTTCCATCTTCTTCGTCCTTCAGT
This sequence comes from Ellobius talpinus, assembly GCA_001685095.1. Taxonomy (NCBI): domain Eukaryota; kingdom Metazoa; phylum Chordata; class Mammalia; order Rodentia; family Cricetidae; genus Ellobius; species Ellobius talpinus. The sequence continues at coordinate 28,827 of LOJH01007725.1, forward strand.
TGCTCTTTATCTTCACAGCGGTCAGCCAGTCCCTGGGCTCAAAACTCCGTGTTCTTTTGTGCTCCTTTTCTTTCTACCCACCTGGACTCCATGGATAGCTTTTTCAGGGACACCTGGATTCCTTGGCTCACAGACTTCCATAGGACAGTCCCAGGTATCACCTAGTTCCTGCTCCTCTGATAGTGAATATGGAGACCTAGGACAGAAGACACCCGAGTTCCAAGTGAACCTAACACATTTCAGTTGTTCAAGATGATAAGATTTGTGGTACATTATTTTTATGTAGGTATAGGACTTGCACATCAAAAACAAAGAGATACTGTTTGAAATTCATCTGTCATCCCATAGCAGATAACTAGCTATCTGAACAGTTGAGAGCCGACATCCTAATTCTGATATGTTGAGTGTTCTGTACTTAATCTATTTGGGCCTCAGTCTTCATATGAGAGAAGGGGAGGGACTAGCTAAAACATATTTAGTGAGTGCTTCAAGTCAGGTACCATGTTATTTATGTACAGAGCATGTATATTTAATCCTGCAAGAACTACAGGGTTTAGGGTAAAAGCCAAAATTCTTGAGTAAGAAGGCATTCTGGTGATATAAGGGCCTGAAAGATACAGACATTGACTGGGCCTGGTTATATAAGCAAATACACTCTATTCCTTCAGAAACTGAGCCAGGAGGATCACATATTCAATATCAGCAAAGGCTATAATGTTCAAAGCCACCAGTGTGGGCAACTATCATAACAATACAGCCTGAAAATAAGATTAAAAGTTGGTCTTACTTAGAGTTCTATGGCTGGGAAGAGACACCATGACCATGGTAGCTCTTATAAAGGAAAACATCTCATTGGGACTGGCTTACATTTTCAGAGGTTCAGTTCCTTATCACCCTAGTGGTAAGCATGGCAGCAGGCAGGCATAGTGTTGGAGAAGGAACTGAGAGTCCTACATCTTGATCCACAGGCAGCAGAAAAAGTTTGTGTCACTGGGCCTAGCTTGAACATCTGAGACCTCAAGGCCCATCCCCACAATGACACACTTACTCCAAAAAAGCCACACCCACACCAACAAGGCCACACCTCCTAATAGTGCTGCTCCCTGTGGGCAAACATTCAAACAGGTGACTCTATGGGAGCCATACCTATTCAAACCACCACATTCCATTCCCTGACCCCCGTGGGCTTGTAGCCCTAACAAAATGCAAAATGCATTTAGTCTAACTTCAAAGGTCCCCATAGTCTATCACAATCTCAATAATGTTTAGAAGTCCAAAGTTTAAAGTCTTTTCTGGAATTCATTAACTTTAATTCCCTATAAAGTCAAAATCAAAAATCAGATTACATACTTCCAACATATAATGGCACAGTATATACATTACCATTCCAAAGGGGAGGAAGGGGAACATGGTGAGGAAATACTGGGCCAAAGCAAGATTGAAAACCA
>LOJH01007726.1:7500-23161 GCA_001685095.1 Ellobius talpinus
CCAGGACAGGCTCCAAAGCTACAGAGAAACCCTGCCTCGAAAAACCAAAAAAAAGAAAAAAAACACTAAGTCACCAAATAAACTAAGTCTCCAAATGACTGTGTTAATAAATAGCATTTTTAGTCATTATAACTAAACTCATATGAAGTTGTTCTGAGAAAGCTGAGTTCACAAGCTTAATCACACACCTTAAATTCCTCCATTTTGCTTACAATCTGACACTGCAGCTGCTCTTCAAGCACTCGTATTTTGTCATCCTTTACATGGATACTACAAGGAGAAGAGGATCAGTTATGACAAGCTCAGCCGGTCAGCCTCAGGTGAAGCGGCGCAGCACATGGACATAAGCACCAGTTTCTCTGCACAGAACGCAGCACTCACCTCTTCTGCATCTTCTCTACCTCATGCACTGCAGCGGCCTGTGTGCAGAATGAAGGGAAAACCTTATCATTTCTGAGAAAACCATAAAACTATACATCTATCCATACAAAAACTGTTATTTCCATACATTTGGATTAAAGGTAACAAAACTATGTGCTTCTTTGTCTTATTATTGTCCATTAGTTTTTACTTCTCAGAGGTCAATTTTTCCTAATAAAAAGTTTCACTTTTATACATTAAAAGGAAAATACTAAAGCAAGCAGTACATTAAGACTGTTTTAACAATCTCTTCTATCTCAGAAATGATGAATTCATTGTATCATATGAACATTCCAATATGAATAGGTGACATCTAGGTGGTCTGTGCAGAAAATCTCAATAATACATCCCAAAGCCAAACATAAATAACCATTATAGACAGTATTTATACACAGAAAGCTGGGCTCACAGCCTCAAACAAAAAAAGGCAAATCAAAATTCTTCAGAAGTAAATAAGCAAAACCAATCTACCTGCTCATTAGCCAGGGACTGCAATTTCTGCACTTCAGCTTTTAATAAGAAATTCATATTCTGTATATCCTAGAGCAAGAGAAAAGTACACAGTTATTAAAAGAGTTTGATAAAATTTACTTTAAACTTTTGGCAGCATATCTGTCCTACTTTAAGTGTTAGGCAAAAGTTTCAAATTACAAATTTCCTAAAACAAAAAGAAACATCAATTTCTGAAATTGTTATGAAATGCATCAACTGAGTAAAACCTTTTGGGTTTTTCCTCTTAGAGCTAAAGTATTTATAGCTCAGAAATAAGAAGCACTTTGTGATGCATTCCAGAGCCTTTGTCATCCTTTATAAACACATACTGACTACAGTCTTCAATCTGGGTCCTATAAAATACTGCAGCAGAAGCTGAGTTACTGTACCTTGAGCTCCTCCTCTTTGCTTGCTAAGTGGCCATGTTCACTTGCTAACGAATCTTCAGTCTGCTTTAGCTGCTTGTCCTTTTCTGCAATCCTTCAAAAAGGAAATACATTTGTGCTTTTAATAAGCATTACCAAAGGATTGAGAATTACCTAGAAAGAATAATCTTAACTAAGTTTCATATAATTGTAGTTTCTCTTTCTACAGACTCTAGTCTACGAGTAACTGTCACAAAGCATAGCACCCTAAAATATCAAGCGTGCGTGCAAGTGTGAGAGAAGACAATGTGTGTGTGCGCGTGCATGCGTGCATGAGTGCATGTGTGACAGAAGACAGTGTGTGTGCGCGTGCATGCATGAAAGAAGACAATGTGCGTGCATGCGTAAGACAGTGTGTGTGTGCGCGTGCGTGACAGAAGACAGTGTGTGTGTATGTACATGTGCATGCATCAGAAGACAGTGTGTGCGCGTGTGTGTGACAGAAGACAGTATGTGTGTGTGTCTGAGTGCGTGTGTGACAGAAGATTGTGTGTCTGTGTGTGACAGAAGACAGTGTGTGTATGTGTGAATGTGTGTGCATGCATGTGGCAGAAGACAACTTGTGAAAGTCTGCTTCCTCCTTCCAGCATGTGAGACCGGAGGATAAAATTTGGGTCATCAGGCTTGACAGTGAAAGCCTTTTTTGTGAAGGTATTCCTGCAGTCCAAAATAGTCCTTTTTCATAGCAGGATGATGGTTCACACCTGTACTCAAGAGGCTAAGGCAGGAGGATCAGCACAAATTCAAGGCCAGCCTGGGCTACAGAATGAGGCCTCAAATCATAGATACACAGATGGATACATAGAAAGATCCACTGTTTTAAACTTGAGTCAAAGAAGCTAATTTACATTAAGAAGTCTGGCATCAAACCCAGATTATAGATCATCTGCAAACAACTGAGCCGTATCTGTAGTTATACACCAGAAAACAATGCATATCCTGGTGTACAGGCTACTGTCACAGGGCTAGATGCAGAAGAGCCACAACAAGCACTAACTTCGTTCCACTACTTTAATTCCAAAACACAATTGCCTCTTCTACATAATCACCAATATCCCAAATGAAGGAACATTTGCAGGGTTCTTTCTACAATAACAACAAAAACATGCAATGTTTGAGACTAAACAAACACAGGCTAACAGAAAAGAGCAAAACAGAGTTTAGAGTAATTTTTCAAACATCAGAATATGAAGTTAATTCTGAATTGTATCAAACAAGTATGTTAGTCGCTATGACACAATTATAGGAAAACTGTGGAATGCAGGCTTACACTTTATGTAATTCTTCTGCTAGAACTGAAGCGGAGGTCTGAGAAAGAAAAACATTATCAACATAAGAGCAATTGAGAAAAAGCTTAAAAGCTGTACAATAATAATCAAAACAGAGCTTTAAAAAAAAACAAGAGAAATTAACATATAAAGTTGTTAAAGACATATCTGGCCTATGGTGAGTAGCCATCATTCTGAAAGCACATCTGATCACCAACAGCCAGTATCAGAAAATTACACACCACATCACAGAATATTAAGATTTAAGCAAGTGGGCAGGCCTGGGAACTATAAAAGTGACACGCATCAAGTACATAAGGCACAGGTCCATTCACAAAGGCCATCTCTACCCCTGTGCATCTCTTCCTCAGCAAAGTCTCCTGAAATGATTAAGACAATGGCGAGGAAGCATGTGCTCCCCCCCTTCACCTGCTAACTGTTCTCAGCACTCGCTAACATTTCTGACCAAGTCAGCCAGCCGATGATAAAGATCTCAATCCAACCTCAGTGAATTTTAAACTATCACCTCTACAAGAAAGCAATTCAGAAAAATACATTTATGTACAAAAAACTTTGGAGTTTGAACTCTAAAAGACACTTTTAATCATTTTTAACATAAGAGTCAAATTTCTTTTTTAAAGATTTGTTTTTATTTTGAATATTGTAAGGTTGGGGGGCATGACAAATGTGCTCAGATGATGGAGGGGGCCATTAGGTCCCCTGGAGTTGGTGTTACAGGCAGTTGTGTTGCCTAGTACGGGTGCTGGGAACAGAACTCGGATCCTCTCGAACAGCAGCAGGCACATTCTACTGCTGAGCCATCTCTCCAGCCTAAGACTCAAATTTCAAGTACTTGTTGCTACAAACAATTTTGATAATTTAAAAGTTGAACTGAAATTTATAGTATGTGTATTTGTGGAAACTTTTACTTTTTCTAAATGTTTTATCATTTATATTCCAAAGCTGATCTATCAGTCAATCAAAGCATGGGGCAATGATGTCAAATCACAGGTCTTACCATACCATTAATTTAAAAAAAAAAAACCTGTGCAGTGTTTACCATTAACTAAACTGAAGCACACATTTTATATTGGGTCTTCTGCAAATACATTTGGGGAGCTGTAGCTAACACAGCTGCCCTCTGTCATCTGTGAGATTCTTAAGGCTAAATAACTATTCTGTGGCAGTACATCAATCAACACATCAGTCCCTACTCTAGGCTCCACTTGGCTATCTCTTTTGCTTTGTGACAGAGTTCGGAACATTTTTCCCAGAGGAGAATGCTTTCACCTAATCCTTCTAATTATACAGATTTGGGGTTCTTAGTGCTTCCCAAGCACTAAGTGTCTGAAATGCGGGCCACTACATACTGATTCACTGACTATTCTCCCAACTACTGAAGTCTGCACTACACAGGTATTCAGATAATTGTTCAAACAGCTGGAGAGTAGGATTAATGGTAAGCAAGTAAAAGTGCACCATTACCTGGGCAGCTATCTGGGAATGGAACTGCTGAATCTGAGCTTTCAAAGCCTCATTTTGTTCCAAAATATCCTTTTCATCAACAGAAAAAAAAAGAGGGGACAAATGTGTTATTAATAAATATCCAAGTGCACATGAACACAATGATTTACATGTTCTTGGTTTATCTTTAAACTGTCTTTATTTAAAGCAGTTAAGCATTTCATTTTGTTAATTTACAAGGGAGACATCTAGGCTGTTTTACTGTCCCTGATACTATCACAAGAAGTCCTAAGGAAGTGGATGAGCTCATCTTTAAACAAATGCTCAAAGATTAAATGTTAATTATTTATCACTATTTAGAATTAAGACATATCACATTTATCCTAATTCCATTTTCTTAATGATTTAGACATTGACAAAGTTTATTTGAATATAATGTATTCATAGTTTTATATTTTCTTTTTTGCAATTTTTAAATTAAAATATAAAAAATAAAAAAAACAAAAAGAAAATTTAAAAAATAAAAAAATAAATTAAAATATAATTATACCATTCCCCCAACCTCTCCAATGGCTTCTCTCCCTCTCTCTCAAATTCATGATCTTTCTTTATTACTGTTACACATGTAAACAAATAAATACACCCCCTTATTTTTAAATAAAGAAAAACAAATACCTGAACTTGAATTTGCAAAGACTCTTCTTTGCTCACCCTCTTTTGCTCTGATTCCATTAACTGCATTAGTCTTTGCTCCAACTGTTGTTTTGATACCAAGGTGTCTGTGAGTTTACTATGCAGACTCTGGACTTCATTTTCTTTGGCCACAAATTTACTTTGTAAATCTGTAGCAAACAAAAATACTACATCTTACAAAATGCCTTTCTTTCACCCCTTCCATCCCTGGTATGTGTCACCTTCTCTGGAGCACTTGCACGGATCTTCCCCTTCCCTTCTGCAGTCTCAGCAGGCCGTCCTTCCCTGTGTAACACTAGCCACCTTGTCTAATTCTTGTTGTTGTTCTGAGTCAGAGATTGCCTTGCCTCTATAGCCAAAGCTGTGCCCAAAGACGTGGCACAAAGCTCAATAAACATTAACTAAATGGAATATAAAAATTTTAAATGATTCTACCAGTTCTTGAAAGTACTCTTTATTTCCCCCAGAGATATATAAATAATTATGCTAGAAAATTTCATGTAAATTCCTTGAACTTTGCTACACAGAAAGACACCAAGGAAATCTACTATGTAAAAGCTGACATTTAAAATGCCATTTAAATAATTTGAAATGAAAGGTAACTTTTCTGTTTGCCTTTCATCCTCCCCACAGATAACACTCCCCAAAAAAATTATCAAAAAAAGTACATATAAGCCATCCTAACACAAAATTACAATAAATGAGAACAAAGTAAATTGAAAGACAACCACTAACTTGGCAGAGAAGAGGAAGGGAAACACCCTAAATCAAAAAGATCAATGAGAGGAGATAGTAGGCAGCATGAGAACCATCGGCCTGTCTGATGAACAAACAAGTCCACAGGTCGGAGGGAACATTACCACAGATAGAAACATGTAGCTCTGCATGAGCATGTGTCTCCATTAAGAAAGATAAGTTCTCATGTCTATAAAACAATAACTCAGAAAGAACTCTTGAAAATTAAAATATAATGGACATATCTGGGATTATTACTCAAGATATTTACTACCAACAGTTAAAGCATTAAGTTCATGATGTCAAAATTCTGTAGATGAAATTATTGCTGACTTATAACTCATCACAAAAAGGTCTAGAATGAATAGAATAACTGAGCCTCCAGTCAAACCAATCCAATACGGTAAAGATGCTTTCAGATTACCGAAGGTCAATGCACTTCCAGGCATACTCATATGCAGCTAGTAAAAACCAAGCTTTATTTAATGAAAGGAGGGGACCGTGGCAGTGACACAGACTCCACAAACAGAATGGAGAGAGGACGCAGTCTTAGGAAGACAGCTGTGGAAGAACCTGTAAGTAACAAGCACTACAGAAGACCAACCTCCAGAAAGGACCATGAGGTAAATGTAACCCAACTGCCTGCCTCTAGCACCTAAGATGCTGAGGGGCAGTGGATTAAAAAATATTTAACATTAGACAAAAATTTTAAAATAAAATAGCATCAAGCAAGGGCAAAGTAATAATAAGCTTCAGGAAATAAACAGAGCAAAGGAACAAATCAGTTTTAACAAATATCATACATCACCATCCCATTATTGTCATGCTGACAAAAACATGAATCCTGATGTCATGAAAATCCATCAGGAGTTCAGGACAATGAGCTACAAGGGGAGGAGTGAGATTAAGACTTTACTTTCTGTAACAAGAAGTCAGTTTCTGCCGAGAGGAAGCACTTCTTTATTGTTGCTTTACTCACTATAGCAAAGAATCAAAACCAACCTAGATGTCCATCGTGGCACATACACACACATGCACAAGGGGTTTTTTTGGTGTTGAATAAATGCATATAAATGCATTTGATAGTGAAAGTGTAATCAGAGCTCCTCAGCTCTGGAATAACTACTCTGAGTTCACTGAAATATAAAATTGCATCTGTTTGATTTATAAGGTTTTTTTATAATAAAGTTTATTTTAAAAAAGAAACACCAAAAAAGAATACTAAGGATCAGGATTACATTTGTTTAAAAATATGGAGTAAAATACTGAGACTCTAACGACAAGATCAGTTAGAGCACAACAGTTAAACAAAAATACGAGGTAAATCACAAAAAGTAAAAGAGCATAGTTATGGGGCTGAGGGTGGCTCAGGAGTTAGGAGCACTTGTGGCTCTTACAGAGGACCAGGTTTGGTTTCCAGCACACAGCAGCTCACAACCATTTATAACTCCAGCTCCAGGGGATCCCATGCCTTCTTCTGACCTCTTTGGACACTAAGCATACATGCACATGATACACATACATACATACATATATGCAAAATACTCATATACATACAATAAAAAAGATAAACCTATGAAAATCTTTAAATAAAGAGTGACATTTTACCCTATAGCTATTTGATTTATACTGACAGCCTTAGCAAGATTCCTGTGTCTTAATGATAAAATGTTAAATTTTTAAGTATCTTAACAGAAATACCAACTTTATATAAAAGTAGAAGTCTTAAAGTATCTTGTGTACATTCAGAGGAAAACAAAGACCTGACAAGTCAGAACTCTTATCTATCCTATGTGGAGCCATATTCAAGCATGAAAGATATGCTAGCTAGTTTTCATGTCAATCTAACAAAGATGGAATCACCTAGGAAAAAGAAATCTTAATCAAGCAACTGTTCCCAGAGGACTGGCTTACAGACAAACCCATAGGGTATTTTCTTGTTTGATGACTGGTGTGGAAGGGCCCAGGGTGGTGCCCCCATGGGGCTGGTGGTTCTGGGTGCTATAAGAAGGTAGACTGAGACGAGGTGGTGGTGGTGGTGGTGGCACATATCTTTAATCCCGGCACAGGAGGCAGAGGCAGGCCAGCCTGGTCTACAGAGCAAGTTCCAGGATAGCCAGCCCTACAGAGAGAAGCCCTGTCTCGAAAAACCAAAACGAAGAAAAAGACGTCATGAGAAGCAAGCCAGTAAGCAGTGTTCATTCATGACCTCTGCATCAGTTCTTGCCTTAAATTCCTACCCTGACTGCCTCACATGATAGACTACAGCTCTAAGATGAAATAAACCCTTTCCTCCCCAAGCTGACTTTGGTCACAGCAACAAAACCCTAAATAAGACAAAAGGCAATGGCAGGACTAAAAACAGCAGACATGAATGCATCAAATTATGAATGAGAAGACAAAGTTAACAACTATTAAAGTAGACAGATTCAAGAAAGCAACTTGTTTCTTTACAAGTCTAAGAATTCTGACAAGACCAGGGCAAACCACAGGAAAAAACGGATGTCATGACCATGCTTTTGTGCCCTGTCAGGTGTTCATTCTCCTGCAGCAGCATTGCAGACAAGGCTACAAGGTTGCTCATTTTAAAATACCTAACAAATAGTGAAAAGATAAGACAATCCAAAAGGACAAAACCTAATATTATTTGCTCTACTACATGGCAATAACCCTTCTCTGCGGGCAGACGAGACAGGAGTTCCCAGTATGCACCTTGCTGTGCAGCCTCGTGCTCCGCTGTTCTCTTCCTGATGTAGCTCTGAACTTCTTCCCACCTTCTCTCAGCTTCTTGTAGTTGAGCCTTGATATTTAAAGAAAGAAAGAAAAAAGGGGGAAAAGAAAGTCAATACAAACAGACAACATTTCAATTGTAAAAAAAAGGGGGGGCATTTGTTATGCACACCCACCGTCTCCAACATCTCAGACACTCAATGTCTGTCAGATCAAGACAGAGGCTGCTGCTGCGTCCTTATCGCATTCTCCTACACGACCAACCGTAAGCTTTTAGGAGACAAGCTAGGATCTTTATTACTAAATCTCAATATTAAAATTCCTATTTAGAAATATACATATGACAAAAAACTAAGACTATTAACTGTAATGCCATTTCTTATTTATTCATATCTACAGAGAACACATATCTTCATCCATGTCAGCAGTAAATCCCCCAGGAAACAGAGTATTAAAGGAAAGATCATTTTCACAAACAATTCATCAAAACTTAAAAAAAAGAAAGAAATCAAGTTATATAACTTCTAAAGGTAATTATATAACCATCTGGAACCAGCCTCTGGGTGTACTATATATCAATATGGATGAAGGATCTAACAGTGAGATTGCACATAACCTCTATAAATTGAACTATACATATTTTTAAAAAATCTTTTTTCTCAGTAAAAGGAGGAATGGGTAGTTGTCATTCCTCAAAACACATTCCAGAGTTCATGTAATATGAGAGAATAAATCTGCTCGTCCTTCAGTCAGCCTGAGCAACCCTCCACAACTCCTGAGAGTGTAAGCACCTCAACACACAAACCACCATTCTCTGTGATCGGGAAAACAGTAAGATTTTTGTATACCATGGGCTCAAGTGCAAGCCCCTGGAGTACTTTAATGTCATGTTCAAAAGAAGGGAAAAACAAACTATTCCAACACTGGGGGAATTCCAAAGCTGGGAGGGCTTCTATCGAAACTGATGAGGAATTCAAGTTATAGATGATCAAAGTAATGCTAAAGGTTCTTTTCTAAAATAATTTTTGCCTTACATGTGTAGACTCTAACCACCATATATAAAACAAAATTCTACCCTTATGTGTCAAACACTTGATTTCATTTTTAATTATCTTCAGTCTTTAGCTTCAAATCCAGGCCTACATTCTTTTATCAAGATATAACTTTGAAGAAATAGAGCCCTACAGAGTGGGTCTCATTAAACTCCATCCTAAGTTTCTGAACTCCATATACACATTCATGTTATGAAGCTGGACATCGATAACACTGACAAAATGGAATAAAGAGGCAGGGTGGCGTCACCTTCAGCTGGGTAGCAGCTTGCTCTGCGTTCTTCTTCTGAACTCCCTCCTGCTGCAGCTTCCCTGTCTTCTCATTTAGCTCGCTCACCAGCCTCCCACAGTCCTGGCGCAGTTTATTTAGCTCTGCAGACTGCCTGAAAACAGTGGCTAGATTAGGGGCTTTGCATTGTTACACACACAATGAACTCACAAAAACAACATACTCTTTGCTAGTTGTGCTGAGCTAGCACCCCACTTACGGGCAAATGTAAAGGAAAGTGACTAAGTGGTAATATTGTTCCCCTAAGTGTACTGGTATACTCCTAAATAATTCAAATCAAAATGGCAAACTCTAAAAAGCTCGCTACAGAGCAGAAAGGATAGCTGAGAGGGTAAGAGCTACGCAGCCCAACCACCTGAGTTCCATCCCCAGATTCCATGGTGGCAGGAGCTGTTTTGTGTCCTCCATACACACAGTCCATGGAACACAGGACAGGAAACTCATGCTGTGGCATATACTTAATAACAAAATAAGTTTAAATTTGAAAATCACTATAAAATATTTTTAAAAACAGAAAACCAAAAACTCAGGAGCATGAACCGACAATGTTGCCACTAAACTAATCTAAAAGCTTCCTAAAATGGAGGTTGGAGAGAAAGACCAGAGGTTAAGAGCACTTGTTGCTTCTGAAGAAGGCCCAGGTTTAGTTCCCATCACCCACATTGGTTCAAAGCCATCCTTAATTCTAGTTTTAGGGAATCCAACACCCTTTTCTGACCTCCCATAGGCAACAAGCATAGGCAAATACTCATAAACTAAATTAAATCTTTAAAATAAAATCACCTTCCTTATACCAATATCACTGTAACAGGACTTGTCCTATGGTCAGGAAGAAGAGAGTATTTTGAATTCTAATGAATAAGCTTTTACTTCATTATTGAAAAAACTCACCAGTTAAGATTGCTTACTTTGGGTCAGGCGGTGGTGGCACACACCTTTAATCCCAGCACTCAGGAGGCAGAGACAGGGTGATCTCTGTGAGTTTGAGAGGGCCAGCCTGGTCTACAGAGCGAGTTCCAGTACAGGCTCCAAAGCTATAGAGAAACCCTGTCTCGGGGGAAAAAAAAGTACTTACTTTGTGTAAAACTACTAGACTCTCTAAGAAATGGTTTCTCCACTCTGGACCCCTGGATCACAATCTGTATAGAGGCAGGAGGACCAAGACTATGCTCTTAAAATTCAGAGTAATGGAAGTTAGGAGTGCTGGACTGGAAACAGACGGCTCCAGCACGTGTGTGCTGCTCCACAGCAACAGTGATGCTGGGGGGGGCTGCAGCTGCACAGAGGCTTAGAAGAGCCAGAGCCCTTCACCCAAAGAAACAGTTGTTCTTAGAACAAGTTTAGAAGCAAATGGAAGAAGTCTAACCAGTTACTATCAAGCATCCTTTTGATGACAGAAGAAAATAGTTTGCCATTTAGTGGAGGAGAATTAGGAGACATACTTGCTTTCCAGCTGGCTGGCAGTGTTGCTGACAGCGTCTCTCAGTATTCCGTTTTCCTGCTTCAAATGAGCTATCTCTGCTTCCATTTGTTCCCGAACTTGCTGAAACTATTTTAAAATATAAGATTTAGAAAACAAAGATCAACAAAGCCACCTTTAAGAGAAATTCCATCATAGTAAAAGAGTAAAAAGCATTAAGAAAATGAAATCCAAACCATCCTTTTCGGGTCAGTATGAAGACAAAGAAAAAACTGCTTAGCAATGAATGGAAAGTAAGTACAAACCACCCAGCTCAGTCCTAAGCCAATCAACAGCTACTCTCACACCTGGAAATAAGAAACAAACACACATCAAGTTTCAAAAGTAAGACTTCTCACACCCAACACAGAAGTGCCGCGTCCTGACTCCAGAAGAGGTCAACATTATATTAACAATATGTTTAAAGTTGTAAACTAGATGACTTGGCACACGTCTTTAACCCCAGCATCTGGAGGCAAAAACAGGTAGAGCTCTGGGAGTTTTAAAGCAGCCTGGTCTACAAACAAGACCATGCAGGACAACAAATGGAGACCCTCGTCTCAAAAAGGAAAAAAATAGTAAGATAAAAGTTTCAGTCAAAGTTTAAACATTATAAATATACTGCTAGGCGGTGGTAACACACACCTTTAATCTCAGCACTGGGGGGGAGGGGGTGGAGACAGGCAGATCTCTGTGAGTTCGAAGCCAGCCTGGTCTACAGAACTAGTTCTAGGACAGCCAGGACTACTACAAAGAAAAACCCTGTCTCGAATAAACAACAGACCAACAGACAGACAGACAGATAATATGCATAAACACATTTATAAAGTTGTAAATTAAGCATAACTAACAGACACCACAAAATCTACTTGAAAAACATTCAAGACCACTCAGGGTTGTTGTTGTTGTTGTTTTACTGTACTAACATATACTAAGTAACATAAAATGTACCATCTTAGCCATGTTCTTCTTTAATTATATCTATTTGGTTTATGCACAGTATGCTGTGCAAGAGTGTGTACATATCTGTGTTCAAAGGACACAATGGGGAATTAATTCTCTCTACCACCTCAGTCCTAGGAAATGAACTCAACGTCATCAGCCTTGGCATCAAGTTCCTTTACTCACTGAGCCATACTGCTGGCTCCACCATTTCCATGAATACAAATTTAAATGATTAATATATCCATTCTGCTATTTAACCATCAGTATACCATGCATATAGGTGATTCCTAAGTAGCTCCTATTCACCCCAGAGCCTCTACAACTACTACTCTTACATTCCTTTGAACGATAACTGTTTAATTTCAGAATTATAAAATCAGACAATAAAGAACACAGTCACATAAGGACAGGTCTTCCTTTCCTATATAAGTTACTCCATTAAGAGAAATAAATACCTGCTGATAATCTTACTAACTCAGCTAGCGAAAGTGAAAGTATTTTTTCTAGTTGTCAGAAGATGTCTATAGACTCCATATATAGATATATACATTCTGACCTCTACAAGTCATCCATCAACAGAAGCAGATGAGTGAATTCAATTAACCTTTCACCTTTACCAGAAAATGCTCGAACAGCTGACTGATTTTCACATGAGCCATAAATAGTAATCAAGAAAAGATCACTAGGCTGTAGAGGCGGCACAAGGGTTAAGAGCACTTGGTGCTCTTGTAGAGGACCCAAGAGGATCTCCAGCACTTGCAAGGCAGTTCTCAACTATTTGCAATTCCAGGGGATCCCATTCTCTCTTCTGACCTTTGAGGCCACTCGTCATGCATGAGGTACATATATATTAAATGCAGGCAAACATTCATACACATAAAATACTAAAACAGATACTTTTTAAAAGATCACATTTAAAAAAAAACTATGACAATCTTCAGACATAGGGGAACCCTTTAAATGGGTCCATACTTATTTCTATATCTTTTCTTCATTCCAACCTTGGCTCTCAACTCTTTAAAACTGCATTTCTCACAAGGTGGTTCTGGGTTCCCAAAACAGAGCCAATGAATGGTCTGAGAATAAAGAATTACACCAAGTAACTCTTACAGCCTTTCCCCATTCCTTCAGTCTCTCTTGTCAAAGTTAATTCAGAAGATTGATTCAACACAGTCTGAATACTGTGTCTAAAAACTCTTCTCTCGGGGCTAGAGAAATGGCTCAGCAGTTAAGAGCACTTACTGCTCTTCCAGAGGACCCAGGTTCAATTCCCAGCACCCACATGGCAGCTCACAACTGTCTGAAAATCCAGATCCAGGGGATCTGACACCTTCACACCAATGCACATAAAATAAAGATAAATAAATCATAAAAAAAAACCTCTTCTCTCTACTATCAATACTCTGTCCCACCTTCCCTACTCCACTACAGCAAAGCACCCGATGCTCACCTCTACTGGCAATGGAGTATTTCCCTATCAGGTTCCAGCCTTCCTACCTTATCTCCATACAAAACACTTACTTTAGCATGAAGAGTGAGTTTAACTCACCACTATATGTCAATGGCCCACCCCGTACAAGGCACTTGAAAGTTTATGAATTAAATGAACAGAAATATTTCCTCTTTCGAAGACTTCAACATACCTTCATCTGCATCTGCTGAGCATCCTGGTAACTGACGTGCATTTTGTTTTGAAATATATTATGTTCCTTTTCTAGTGTTCCAATCCGATCTTTCATCCTTGCTATAACTACACTGCTTCTTTCTTTCTCTGTCATCATTTCCTAGAATAGCAAATCAGAAATTTATGAAGAACTTGTTATGAAAAAGGTATTATAACATTATCAAAGATGCAATGTTTTAAGAGTATCAAAGTCGTGAATGCTCAATCAGAGCTTGGGTACAAAGCAGAGTTGGGGTTAAAAACCAAGAAACCAGGAGTCTTCTGTATCTCCCCACTCTTCCCAACTCCTTCATAGTACAGACACTCATTAGTTTGCTTCTATTTCAAATGCACTTTCTGATTTACTCATTAAAGATTGTAAACCTAAAATAAACCCTATATGTGATCCTAAAAAATAAATAATTTAAGGCAAAATAGTGATTGTTTGTTACTCTCCTTTGGAGTTCAGTGAAAGACTGGGAAGGATACTAGAAGGGGAAAACAAGGGAGGCCTCTCTTTGGACAGTGTATGTCTACAGCAGCAAAAAGACGTGAAAACAGCTAAGTAAGGAAGCAAAAGCAAGTTTAGTTACCTGAGGTATGTATGACTATAGTCCAGCTTTAAGAAACTGGGACAGAACTTAAGTTTTCATAAAATTTATGAAGCTATTTATATACTTTACTTCATTTTTAAGACTTATATTTGAAAGCTGTTATATCAACATACAATACGCATAAAAATTTCTTTTTAAAGAACTACACTAAGCCGGGAGGTGGTGCCGCACACTTTTAATCCCATTAATCCCAGCACTCGGGAGGCAGGTGAGACTCTGTGAATTTGAGGCCAGTCTGGCCTACAAATCAAAGTTCCAGGAAAGCCAGAGCTGTTACACAGAGAACCCTGTCTCCAAAAAAAAAAGGATTTACACTAAATGTATTTACACAAAAGCACCATACTAAAGCCAGGTATGTGGCGCACACATCTATAATCCCAGCATCTAGAAGGAGTCAGGAGATCAAGAGTTCAAGGTTATTCTCAGCTATAGAGCCAGTTTTAGCGTAGCCCAGGCTACCTAAGACTGTCCAAAAATAAAACAGAAAAACAAGTACTGCACTTTATTTAACTGCACATAAAATATGGTGTTCAAAAGCATTAGTAAGTTTTATTTGAAGGTAATTAAGTCAGATTTATTTTTTCACCAGCTATTTAAGTGGTGTGGGATGTCCCTCTGTATGCTATGAATATGTTTTATTACCACTGGTTAATAAAGATGCTGCTTTAACATGTAACAGGGAAAAATATAGGTAGATGGGAAAACTAAACTGAATGCAGGGAGAAAGAAGGCAGAGTCAGGCAGACTCCACATAGCTGCCAAAGGAGAGAGACGCCACAAGCCAGTCCCCAAAGAAATAAGACATGTAGAAAATGAGGCAATGCCACGGCCACATGGCAATACATAGACTAATTGAAATGGGTTAATTTAAGATGTAAGAGTAGTTAGGAATATGCCTGAGCCATTGGCCAAACAGTGTTATAATTAATATAGTCTCTGTGTGATTATTCGGATCGGGTGTCTGGGAAACGAAAAAGCAGTCTCTGTTTACATATACACATCCCCAGTATACAGGACGATTAGTCACTAAAAAGCAACTTAGTGGGATGGAAAAATAATTAGCCATTAAAGGCTAGGCTCATAACCAAAATGTCAAAAAGTAACATCTATTTTTTTAAACTTAAATTAACAGTATTAAATGGTATTCACATCAAACTATATTAAAGCTCAGTATAAGGAAGCAAGCTTACAGACTCTGTGCTTCCACTGACTTCTCATTAGTCAGAAGCACACAAAGGCTTTACACTGTCAAGTGGGTGGTGAAGAGATGGCACACACCGGGTGGGGGTGAACGCCTTTAATCCCAGCACTCAGCAGACAGAGGCAGGCAGATCTCTGGGAGTTCAAGGCCAGCCTAGTCTACAAGAGCTAGTTCCAGGACACTATCCAAAGCTACAGAGAAACCCTATGGG